>SNQJ01S0019752.1:0-11982 GCA_010110895.2 Picea sitchensis
TAATTTTTTAGCCAATTTTGTATAGTTTTGGCCCTTTTGTTGTGCTGTGGAGTTAATCCTTGTGCCATGAATGACTGTTTTTCTGTGTTGATGATGCGGAGTTCTTGTCGCCCTGTGCGGACGAAATTTCAGTGATAACACTTGTCTATTGGAATATTTTATTATTGAAGTAAAGTCGCAGAGTTTTGCCTATTCGCAGCACTAAAACGAATGTTTGACCGCAACTTCTGGAGAACAGGACTAGGGCTTCATCCCGCAGCAGATCCGCTCTTCACAGCAACAACCAAGCCATAAAGAGGCCGCACAACTGGAGTCACAGATCCTTGAACCATCTTGGGCATTTCACTGATCCTGTCCATCTGGTACTGGTGCCATTCCAACTATTGTATATTTTTGGGGATACAGTTACCATGTTTTGGGGAAAGAGGTTGTACTCCCTTTTGATGTATAAAAGACAATTTATTCCTGTAACTAGGGATGTCCCCATTGAGATTGTAATAACCTTTTTCAGATTTATAAAACACTACCTATTTTGTTGTCTTCATCTTCGTTGTGACCAATGCAGCCCTGATCATAGAGCTGGGCCCGCTCTTATGATCAGCTGCTGCGTCTTCCTGTGTATGTTATTTATCATTTTATGTTTGTTTTTACAGAGTGTTATTTATCATCTTATGCTTGCTATTA
Source organism: Picea sitchensis (assembly GCA_010110895.2). Lineage (NCBI taxonomy): Eukaryota > Viridiplantae > Streptophyta > Pinopsida > Pinales > Pinaceae > Picea > Picea sitchensis. The sequence continues at coordinate 685 of SNQJ01S0019752.1, forward strand.
CAGTGTGTTATTTATCAGTTTATGATCGTTGTTACAGTGTTATTTATCAGTTTATGCTTGCTGTTACAGTGTGTGATTCTTATGAGTACTTTTCGAAAGTTGTAGACAGTAATGTTTTGAATCTTAATCGTGAACCCTTGGCCAAGATGAATTGTACTCTCGCCCCTGCATATACCTTGCATGTTTCCCTAAAAGGATATGCACCCGGATTGATAAATTAATGTAGGAAAAGGGTGAATAAATCGTTCATACCTGGACACCAACAACGGGTCAAGTTGACCTAGGGTTTTAGACACCTAGGGTTTTTGATATAGGATTTTGATACCTAGACAATGTCACAAAATGTATAAATAAGGACCTAGATGAGAGAAGAGGGGTTCGTCACTCATTGGTGGTTCGTTTTTGTTCGTTCTAAAGTTGGCCATTGTGAGTTAAGAGAGTGGTTATTGTCATCATGTAAGAGAAGTATTGTGAGGGGAGAGAGTCAGTATTGTAATATCTTCATCTGGGTGTGAATATCAATCCTACAGCTGGGTGCGCAGGAAGGGGAGAAAAGAAGAGAAAGAGAGAGAGATTTGTAAGCTTAGTGCGCAGATAGAACTGTATGTTTTCATATAATATCAGGAAATGCAGTTCTGTGGACGTATCCCTAGGGAGAGGGTGAACCACATATATCTTGTTGTTCTGTGTGATTGATATTTTTTTCTTTTTCTTTATGTTATTCTGTTATTGCATCATTGTGTTAGATCTGAGATATAGTTCATGAAGTAGGATTAAAGGAGATAAAGAATAACTAGGTTGCTAGGTGTTTTTTCCTTGGATCCACTTTTCATTTCCTTTGGTTGTAGACACTTGTTTCCTAAAACCCCCTATTGCTACTTTGGGTGAGACTGCATCTGCTTCATAGGTGTTGTCGAAAGGGCTAGTAGTTAGGGCTTGTTGGTGCGTTGTTAGAGTTGAACCCTGGGTTTGCCCCTGTGCCAACACAAGTGTCTGAATGATTTAATTGAGTCCTAAATATTACTATCTATGCTATCATAAAAAACAATTAGGATTCTAATGAATTAAGGAATGAATGAAATCTAAATTATCTCAAAAAAACTTAAAGCGCAAACCTTAGTATGCTTCTCCTTCTATTCTCCTCTTGTTCCTCCCTTTCCTTTTTCCTCTAAGCAAATTAGAATTGGTTGAAGTAGTTGAACTACTTCCTTAGTTAAGTTAACTAAAACTCAACCATTTTTTTAGTTAAGGGGGAAAAGTAATAAAATCATAATAAGGGTTCTAAATAAATAATAACTAGTAGGTGGGACCCCTTGCGACTCCCTTTAGTTCTCTAACAATGATAACACAATTAGTTAAGTAAACAAAACATCCCTCCTTGTGACTCCCATCATCATTTTCATATTTTGACAATTCATATCAATGATAATTGAAATTATTTCCAAAAATATATTACCCATATATCCAAAAAATAGTGTGCTGTCCAAAATTTCAGAAGTCAACTGTTCTCAACAATTAATAAATAAAAAATTAAAATCCATATTTTCCACTCTGGGAGGCAATATTTCCCTTGTTGTTGTTGTCACCTTTTGATCTCTTTGAATTTGTGTTAGGCTGTGTGGAGCATTTAGTCCTAATATCATTGATCACATGAGAGAAATCATCTCTCAAATGCATGCGGGAGGACACTTATTTATTAGAGTCATTTGAGGGTGAGGAAGGGGCAACAGTGGATTTTCCTTTGTCAGGGGCATGGCAAGCCTCGTTTTTTAACCTTTTTATTGCATGGGAAGACTGTACCGGTGAGTGGATAGGGGCAGCTTGGAAAATTTTATTTATATGTGGGGGAGAAGGTAGAGGCATGTTAGGCCAACCACGATGGTGGGAGACTGTCGAGTGGACAATCTCTTGCCATCCATTGTTTTTGGGAACTTCAAGTTTCAGTGAGACATGAGGAGGCACGAGGATACCGGGGAACTGTGGGGCTTGGAAGGGAGGGCTTTCAGGCCTAGGTTGGACCACTCCTTTCCCAATATAGTTAAAAAAACCAGCTTGAAATAGCTGTCCTAACTCTTGTGAGTCTGCATTAAAGTGTATAGAGAACCTTGGCCTTATAGGGCCCCTATTCGAATTACCTCTTTCTCGGTTACCCCTGCCATGGCTACCTCTGCTGAAAAATCTCATTCATGTATGCATAATTAATTAGCAAATAGTTTCTTTAACAACCATAAATGCCAACTCTTTTAAAATATGAAATAAAATTTGGGTCAACAACATATCAGACTCATGTAATCCAATCCATACAAACTGTTTAGTAGATGTTAATGAGTAGGGGTGAACAAGGGTTCTGGGATATGCGAGGGGTTGTAGTGAGTGAAAAATGTTAAAGTGAGGGGGAAAAGATCATGATTACTACTCATAGACATCAAACAATCAACTGTATCGTAAACCAAAAGAATATATCATTGTAATTCATCCCTGTGATTCCTTAGTGTCATAATACAAAACTAATCTTAACTATAATTAAATTTTAGGAACAGGGAGTGGATAGTGAATATGGGAAGGTGATGGGAATTGTAATGAGCTAAAAGTGAAATAATGCTAGGGGAAAAGAGTGAACACTGTTCAAAAAACCAATTAAATAATCCATAAAAATAGTTTTGTATTCAATACAACTATTCCAACACCAATTAAACAATTACTGTGGCCAATTAAAGAATACAATGTGTTAAAAACTGTTCACTGTCCAATATTCAATTTCCTTAAAAACTTTGAATTAATACAAAATAATCATACTCAAAATCGTCATGACTTTCACCCATCTTGTTAAAAGAATTTTTTTTCCTTTCATTTACTTCCCTTTCATATTTAAAAGGAAATCCAAGGAACACGGTCAAAACTCTGTTCAGCATAAAAAAAAAATCAATCACTGCCCATAATTTAATTTCTCAAATCAACCATAAAAACAGGTCTTTCCTAAGTTGAACAGACTCTTTTTAAACATGTGCGATTTCATTTGTTGACATATTTAACAATTAAATTCGCAATGAAACCATATTACCAAAACCCCGTGCTCATCTTTGATGGTGAAATAAAAAAAAAATGATGCACGATGTCTGTAAATTATACACAGTAGATAGCTAGGTCTTAGTCATCAAATTTTCAAATTGCAATAAAACCGATCAGGAAAATTAAACAAACATCAACAACAACCATCACTTCAATTTATACCACACTGTAGGAAACACACAGACCAACACATAACGCAAATAAGGCATATTTGTGCTTGTATATGTACGCTTACTTCCAATCAACCAAATAAACCATGCTGAGTTATTTATCCAACTGTCATAACAAAAGGAGGTAGCGATTGTGTGCCCATTATCATTTCCAATGAAAACTCTCCAATTAACCTGATCAAACAGAGACGAGCCAAAAATAAAAGCCGATGTAAATATTACTTAACCAACTTATGAAAGTCGGCAAGATGCCTGATATGGTGTGATTGTTCTGGTTTATCAAAATCGATCTCTATAACTAATGAATAAAATAACCAAGGTTTTGCTCGGTGGAACCAAACACAGGGAGACCAGAGGTCAACCACATCAATAGTAGGTGAGAGCCTTCGAGACAAGCATGGTGGAACCATAATCCTTATAACCCTTAGCTTTCAAGATAGGGTGACAATTCACACTAGGTAGGGTAGACCACGATGCATAAGAGTAGAGATTTCTTACTAGCCAGTAACCAACACCAAGAACACGTAGGGGCATAACCCTCGTGTTTTTCCCCAATAGTTGAATAATGCTGATAGAAATGCAGAACCTAGGTAATACCAACCAACCCTAAATAAATCTTCTTGGCATAATAGCCACCCATAACTAACTGTGCATATACCGATAACATAAAATGAGCCCACAACCAGATGGAAAACGATATGCAGTGACCAAGAGGTGGTTCAAATCATACACAACAAACCCATAGCACCAAATACAACCGATTGTGGTTACAATGACTATGAGGAAATGGCCAGCAAGGCTAAACATAATGAAACCCTCCAACAAAAACCCATAAAGACAATAGAGAGCCATCATGGCTTCCACCACACAGAACATCCAATGAAATCGCGACTTCAACCATCATTTTTTTCATTTGCAACGAATAACACAACAACCATTCCATAGAAAACACCACGTGTTTACACAGTTTCCAGCCTCAAGAAAACACATACCAATACATTACCGAGCCAACGTTCATTTCATAAATAGAGTGAGTTCATGGATGGGCGAAAAAAACATACCTGTAACCAAATGGCCTTAAAAATGTGAGCTTGGTTGAGAAGTTCCTTCCATGCCTGAATCCCGAAGCTTAACCACAACAAAAACCAAATGAACAATAACCATGCTAGGGTGACGACCTGTGGGATTGGTATGGAGTGACGTCCATTTACTACATGTCACTTCCATCCTCTATCTCATTCAATTACGTAGTACATGCCAGCTAGCCAACCATTAATCCTTGCATCGAAACTTACACACATTGCTTGCCGATTGTGCCACCTGATCCATATTAACCATTGCCCAAAGTCATACTATAACATATATCACATGAACCCCATATGAATCAATAAAATTGTATAGCCACTTACATTTCTAGTTAGGACTAACATCAACTTCTTTTAATTCAAATGCATATAGTATAGCATAGCATATCATAGTTTAGTTCCTTCTTCTTGGATTTTTTTCCATATTGCCCTTGTCTCTTGTTATAACTAACATGTGTCTTATGAAGGTAATAAATCATGGTGCCGATAGCAATGTGATAACAGTGAATATAAGCCATTCATACATGGAATTTAGAGTTTAGAGAAATAGAACAAACACATAAAATGAATTATCCATCTGCCATTATGTCGCAAACAAAATAAATACTTCATCATCAATCATGTAGAACCCTATAAGTAGTGTTGAACAATAGCATAAATGTGCAATAGGAACCTTATATGATCCTCCAATATACAAGGGGGTCCCACCTACTAGTATTATATATCATTCGGTTAGTTTAAATAATAGTCTTTAGCAATACTTTGCAGGGGAAATCCTCTTTGTGAACTTTATCATCAACACCATGTTCACGAGTGCCACAAAGGGCTCATCAACAAGGCATGGATGGAGAACAAGCATATGTGCTTTTCACTTCATGGTTATGACCTACAACATGAAAATCTGCATGAAGACCTTCAACTAAAGGGGAGATCTCTTCTAGGGTGGAAGACGCTCCTACCTCAGCTAAACATGGTCGTCTGAGACTTTTTATGGGAACGGTTTCAGGAATGGTTTCAGGAAATGTAATTTTCAGAGAAATTCATTGAGCACCAGCTCGATAAGTTTAGCGCCTTATGACTGGGTGGTCGTACGGTGCCAGATTATGATATCAAATTTATAGAGCTACTTCAATATGCCCCACACTAGAACATAGAGAATCTAGAGGTTAGTAAGTTCATCTATGGCCTTAACTCTAGCTTCGTGCGAAGGAGAGGGTCTAAATGCATCGCATGTTGCACGATGCATTCCAATAGGCCTCTTAGCTGAAGAATAATTTACTGTGGGAGTCAGGGTAGGAATCCTGGAGGATCATCTCGACCGACGACATCTAGTGCGCATCAACATCAGATTCCAACCAAACAAGACATCATGGTATCAAGATACATCTCTAGAACCCTTGTTCGCGGCACCACGACGACAGGTTCCTTAGTAGAGAATGCCCTACAAGGGACCACCATTTCAACAACAGTAGCGGTTTGTGGATAGGCGTATGTGACACATCGTCAACTGGAAGGTCAAATCCAGACCGAAGTTGTCTAAATAACCCAAGATGTTTGGAATGAAATGACTTGATGGGTTTAATGGCTTCGTTAGCCAACTAAATTCCTAAAAAATTGAAAAGAAATGAAACTAATCTAAAAAGATATGATACTAGAATATAAGTTTACTAATTACAAATGTTCAAATGAAACATGAATATGTACAATGATTATAAACAATTTATGTACAACACACAAGATTTACTTGACATCTTGCAAAACGAATGTTCTTAAAAGTGTTTATGAAGAGATAAATAAAGGACATACATTTTTATGTTTTCTTTTAAAGTTATAAAACTAATGAATGCTAATCAAATATAATTGAAATAAGAATACATCAATAATCAAAAGATAATTCATATTGTTCTTATTTCATTAATAAATAATTTAACTACATAACAAGTAAACTAACCTGTAACTAATCGACTAAACTAAACTTATCTTCCTGTGCAATTCAAACTCCTGACTGTCTTGCATATGATGGAAACCTATAACATAAAAGTGTTGATACTCCTAGAACAAACTCAAAGATGCATTAGAGCGAGAATATAACAACATAATGATAAGTGTACAGATCTGGTGATCTTATGATAATCAACACTTATAAAGAGAGGAAACTCAATTCAAAGCATTAATATAATCCATCATTTAACATCTAGAATAAATCAATGATAATTAAATGGTAGATTGATCACAGATGTAAAATGGAATAACAAATTACAGACATCATCAAAATACTTAATAATATGAAATACCATAAAATAACCAGACTAAATCTTCATCAAATGTAGTAACATTTCATAATATGGAGGCAAAAAACATAATGGGGTAAGCGTCACATAGGTCTAAAGCCAAATGGTGAGAAACTTCTCCATATCAGTTTCAAAATCATCTATCCATAATGTATCCCAGCCAAAGATGTATTCACTACTAACAATGATCACTATTTAAACTAGTTTAGGATTCACAAACTCTTATCATGCAAGATAGAGTGCAATCCCCAAAAAATAGATAGTATTACAAAAATAGTACAACTAGAAACCACTCCTATAGGAGATGGTTTGTCAAAATAATAACAAAGTTTTATCAACATAAAAGAAAGAAACTACTGAATAATACAACATATGATCCAAGATGGTTTCTCCATGTAAACAACAACATAATTATCATTTTCCTATAGATAGCAAAACAAAATTGATATTCATAAAATAATGCTAACTAATATTCAGAAATACACTGGCTACAGAATCAAAGATTCTATAGCTAGTCTTATTATTAACAAAGAGAATCAAAACTAAATCTTCCTATTTTGAATTTGATAACGAAATAAAATAAAATCAAACAAAATCAATTTTTCCATTAAAAATTAGACAGTGAAGGATAAGACAATTCCAAATTAATGATGATTCAGACATAATTATTCAGAAAACAAATCAAAATCAAGCAAAATGAAAAGAACCAAAATAAAAAACAAAAATAAAATTTAAAATTATTTACAAGAGGGTGGATAAGAAATCAGCAGGTGAAATACCTCTTGACATCCTGACCTTTCACTGGGAAAGTGTTTGGCTGTCCCTCCAAATTATGCAGACGAAAAGAGCTAGGACCCAATTTTTCAGAAATTACAAATGGTCCCAGCCATAGGTTTTGGAACCTTGTATGTTTCCCCTTACCCTCGTGGGCTTTGTCCCACTTGAGAACCAAATCTCCAACATCAAAATTCCTATCAGAATATGAATTTGAAGCAAACCAAATTTTTACAATTTGTTGGTCCTGATCCAATTTCTGCTTCGCTTGTGTTCTCACCTCCTCTAGTTTTAACAAAACATTTATCTAGTTTTCTAGAGGAGGGCACTCTTCTTCTTGAACTTTATGTGATAGTTGAAGATAAGGAAGTAAGACATGCAAGGGGAGAATGGCTTATCTTCCGTAGACGAGGAAGAAAGGGGAATTACCAACATAAGATTTTGGAGTTACCCTATCAGCCCAAAGTGCACTGCACAATGCATTGTGCCAATTCTTGTGATTTTCTGAAACTATCCTTTTAATAATCTTGATTAAATTCTTATTTGTCGATTCTACTAGACCATTCCCTTGAGGGTAGTAGCTGGCAGAATACTTCAGTTTGATCCCTTTTTAAATAGAGAAAACATTCATATCAAGGGACAAAAAATAAGAGACATTATAAAAAACCAGATATTCAGGAACACCGAATCGAGTGATGATATGGGAGTTTATAAAAGACACTACCTGATTGGTGTTGACCAATTTTAAAGGTGCAACTTCAAACCATATTGTAAAATAGTCTATTGTTGTAAGGATATACTTGTGTTGTTGCGAAGAAGAGGGATTTATTGGTCCTATGATGTCTAGGCCCCATCGCTGAAAAGGTGTGTCTACAGTAACAGGTTGTAAAGGGAAATCTTCCTTTTTCACCTGTACTCCATCCTTTTGGAAGATTACACATTTGCGGGACATCGTATGGGCATATTTAAACAAGGTAGGCCAATATTACCCATCCCTTAGCACTTTGTGGGCAGTGATATCTCCACCGAAATGACTGCCAATTTCACCGGTATGAAGTTCAAACAACACTCTTTCAGACTCCTCCTTTTCTAAACAACGCAAAAAAACACCATCAAAGTTCTTTCGAAATAAAATATCATTGATTAACTAGAAAGATGCAGATTTAAGCCTAAGTTCTCTTGCAGGGAGCAGATCCATGCGTTAAATAGAATCTAATGTTCTCATACCAAGAATTGGGTGTAGCTTGTACACAACTGATTTGTTTTTCGTTATTCTGATTTACAGTTGATGTATTTATTTGACTTTCTTTTTCCTCAATTTAATCAGCCACTAGTTTACACAGGCATTGACCTTTAACAATTTGTGCAGGATTTATTTCAAGGTCATATTCTTGTAGTGAAGTCATCCAATTTTCCCTTTTCTCACCCAACTCTTTTTGTACTAACAAGTTTCTCACAGTGGGGTAAGGAACAACAACTTTGGTTCTGGATTTCAACAGGTAAGACCGGAAGTGTTTCACTGCTTTGAAAACAACATATGCTTACTGATCTATTGTTGGGTAATTAAGTTCCACTCCTTTAAAAGCAGAGCTCATGAAGGAAATGGGTATCTCATTGATTTCAACATTTTTCTGTGTAAGTACAACAACATATATTCTGTCAGAGGAAAAAGTGTAAAGAGTGAAATCCTGAGAAAAATCGAGATTCATCAAGGAAGGGGCTTCTATTATTGATTTTCTAATTGAATTGAAAGCCTGACATTCTTGTGGTCCCCAATGGTACAAAACATATTTTTTAATTAAATTTTGTAACAGTCTAACCATTTATGAGAAACTCGGGACAAATCTTCTGATGAAATTAATCTTGCCCAAAAAGGATTGCATGGCCTTTTTGGAAGAAGGAGGGGGAAGTTTAAAAATAGCTTGGGTTATTTCGGGGTCAATAATCATTCCATACCTAGACACTATAAACCCAATTATTTTACCCTACTCTAATTCAAAGACCGATTTCTTAGGGTTGAGAGATATGCCGAACTTGCAACATCGTTCCAAGACAACCCTAAGGTGAGACAAGTGATCTTTATTGTTTTTAGAAAAGACGGTGACATCATAAAGATAGAACACAACTGACTGGTTAATGAGGCCATGAAAAAAAATATCCATTTCTCTATGGAAAGTAGCACCGACATTTATTAACCGAAACGACATTTTCTTGTAGGCGTAAGTCCTCCATGGGGTACATAAGGTGGTTTTAAGCTAGTCTGAAGAAGATATAAGGACCTGGTTGTTGGTTGTGGAGCCTGATTATGTTCTTGATTCAGAGGTCCTTTCTTTTAGCCATGTTTATACCCCATGAAGACTTTACACCCCAAAAGTATGTACACTCTTCCACACGGGGGAGTGTAGAGGAGGGGTACCCCCTCTACAGGGTCTGGGGGGTTTGGGGGCGAAGCCCCCAAAGGAAAAATTGCCTTGTAAAAGTATATTGTAATTTCATTGTAAATCTGGACCGTTCATTATAAGGTCGCAGATCTAACAATAGAAATTATGTTAGGGTTTTTGGCCCTAGAAGGCAACCCTTTGTTATGAGGGAAATTTATTGCGGCTATGCATTATGGCGAGTATTGTATTCTGAGAGAGGAGACCCTGAGAGAAAGAAGATGAAGTTATAACGGGTTTTGCTATAGGTTGTATCATTTCATTTGTTGGATAATAATAAAGGAAGGACCTGGCAATTTCTCTGGTGGACGTAGCCCACATTGGGTGAACCATGTAAATATGTGCCTCTCTTGTATTGTGTATCTTCTATGTTTTGTTTCCACATTTGTTTTATTTTATTTCTCTGTGGTCCTCTTTTTCTAACAACTAGTATCAGAGTGAAAGTTAACTCATAGGAAAAGAGGGTTCCTGGTTCGAGTGGGAGCAATGTCGGAAGAATGTTTAGGGTCGAGAAATTTAACAGCCAAAACTACCAGTTATGGAAGATGCAGATGGAAGATTATTTATATCAAAAGGATCTATTCCTACCATTGGGCAGAGTAGAAAAGAAGTTGATGGCCATGAAGGACGAAGAATGAGAGATTCTTGACAGAAAGGCTCTAGGAATGATACGGCTGAGCTTGGCAGTGTCGGTGGCTTTCAATATTTCGAAAGAAAAGACAACGAAGGATCTAATGGACACATTGGATAAACTGTATGAAAAACCCTCAACATCTAATAAGGTATTTCTAATGAAGAGATTATTTAATATGAAGATATTAGAAGGTGGGTCTGTTGTAGATCATTTAAATGAATTTAATATGGTTACTAATCAACTAAGTTCTGTAAAAGTGGACTTTGATGATGAGGTTAGGGATCTTCTAATCTTGTGGTCATTGCCAGAAAGCTAGAATGGCTTGGTCATGGCTGTAATTAACTCTATCTTTGGTTCAAATACTTTAAAATTGATGATGTTGTTGGTGTTATCCTTAGTGAAGAAATGCGACGGAAAAGCATAGGTGAGACATCAGGTAATGCGTTGAACATGGAGAATAGGGGAAGACAAAAGGATAGAGGAAAGGGCTCATGGAACCACGAGAATTCTAGGAAGGAAAGATCCAAATCTATACTTGGAAAGACAGAGTGTTGGAATTGTGGGAAGAAAGGACATCTGAAGAAATATTGCAGAGCTCCAAAGAAACAAAGAGATGGACAACATGAGAGAAATCAGGAAGCAAATATAACAGGTGATGTGTTACAAGATGATTTGATTCTTTCTACATATAATATTTCTGAGTCTTGGGTAGTAGATTCAGGAGCTTCATTTCATGCCACACCCCATAGGAAACATTTTCTAGATTATGTTCAAGGTGATTTTGGACAGGTTCATTTGGGTGATAATGCACCATGCAAAATTGTTGGAATGGGAAAG
>SNQJ01S0019752.1:11992-44499 GCA_010110895.2 Picea sitchensis
ACAAGGCTAGACTTGTTGTAAAGGGGTTTGCACAAAAGAAAGGTATATATTTTGATGAAATATTTTCTCTTGTTGTTAAAATGACTTCAATTAGGACTATTTTAAGTCTTGTGGTAGTAGAAGATTTTCATCTTAAAGAGTTAGATGTAAAAACATCTTTTCTCCATGGAGATTTGGAGGAAGATATTTATATGCAGCAACCACAGGGGTATGAGGTCAAAGGGAAGGAGAATTTGGTATGCTTGTTGAAGAAGAGCTTGTATGGCCTAAAGAAAGCTCCAAGGCAGTGGCATTTGAAGTTTGACAGGTTTATGACAGAACATGGTTATAGTAGATGTCATTCCGATCACTGTGTTTATTTTAAAAGGCTAGAAAATGGAAGCTATATTATCTTACTATTATATGTAGATGACATGCTTGTTGTAGGGTCTAATATGTAGGATATAAATATGCTCGAGAAGAAATTAGCCAATTCATTTGCGATGAAGGATTTGGGTGCTGCAAAGAAAATCCTTGTCATGAGAATAACAAGTGACAGAAAAAATCGCAAATTGACATTGTCTCAGGGTGAGTACATAGAGAAGGTGTTGGAGAGGTTTAAAATGCAGAATGCAAAACCAAATAGTACACCTTTGGCCAACCATTTCAAATTAACTAAGGAAATGTGTCCCAAGACACAGGAGGAGATATAATACATGCCCAGGGTCCCTTATTCATCAACAATTGGCAGCTTGATGTATGAAATGGTTTGCACAAGACTAGATATTGCACATGCAGTGGGAGTTGTGAGTAGGTATATGAACAATATAGGTAAAGAACATTGGGAGGCAATAAAGTGGATTCTCAGGTATTTGAGAGGTACTGTTACTCATGCATTATGTTTTGGAGGTTCAAACACTTTTCTACAGGGATATGTTGATTCAGATATGGCAGGTGATAAAGACAGCAGGAGGTGCACCACAGGGTATGTTTTTACTATAGGTGGAAAAGCATTAAGTTGGATTTTGAAACTACAAAAGGTTGTTGCACTTTCAACAACAGAGGCAGAGTATTTTTCTACTACAAAGGCTAGTAAAGAGATGATTTGGTTACAAAGGTTTATGGAGGAATTGGGAAAGAAGTAGGAGAATAACAGGTTATACTGTGACAGTGAGAGTTCAATTCATCTTGCAAAGAACTCAACCTTCCATTCAAAGACTAAGCATATACAATTGAGGTACCACTTCATATGATCTGCCTTGGAAGATGGACATTTGAAGTTGAAAAAGATACACACTAGCTAGAATCCTGCAGACTTGTTAACAAAGGGAGTAACCAGAGAGAAAATGAGTTCCTGCTCAGTTTCAGTTGGTATTCAAGAATGAAGATGAAGATGATAAATTTTCCAGGTCCAAGAAGGTTCAGAGTCCATCATATACAACAGTGGTGGAGTTGTTGAGATCAATATCCAAGTGGGATATTGTTGGTTGTGGAACCTGATTATGTTCCTGATTTATAGGTCCTTGCTTTCAGCCATGTTTATACCCCATGAAGACTTTACACCCCAGAAGTATGTACATTCTTCCACACGGGGAAGTGCAGAGGGGGGTACCCCCTCTGCGAGGTCCGGGGGGGCTATCCCCCCGGCTGGGGGGTTCGGGGGTGAAGCCCCCAAAGGAAAAATTTCCTTGTAAAAGTATATTGGAATTTCATTGTAAATCTAGACCGTTCATTATAAGGTCACAGATCTAACGGTAGAAATTATGTTAGGGTTTTTTTCCCTAGAAGGCAACCCTCTGTTATGAGGGAAATGTATTGCGGCTATGCATTATGGTGAGTATTATATTCTGAGAGAGGAGTCTGTGAGAGAAAGAAGAGGAAGTTACAACGGGTTTTGCTGTAGGTTGTATCCCTTCAGTTGTTGGATAATAATAAAGGAAGTACCTGGCAATTTCTCTGGTGGACGTAGCCCACACTGGGTGAACCACGCAAATCTATGTCTCTCTTGTATTATGTATCTTTTGTGTTTTGTTTCCACATTTGTTTTATTTTATTTCTCTGCGGTCCTATTTTTCTAACACTGGTTGTATCCCGAAAAACCATCTAACAAAGATAGTCTTTCAGAACCAGATACTTGTTGTAGAATTTGTTCCATTGGAGGAACATGGTAGTTGTCTTTATCAGATGCTCAGTTTAGGTTTCGAAAATCGATGCAAAGTTGCATTTTTCCAATTTTCTTCCTTACAGGGACTAAATTAGACACCCATTGAGTGTTCCTAATTCAGAAAATTATCTTGGTAGTTAGTAATTTGTTTAGTTCCTTTTTAACAGTAGGTTCCAATTTAGGATGCATATTCCTCAGTTTCTGTTGAAAAGGTTGAGTCTGGGGTTTCATAGGGATTACATGTTGTATAATGTTTGGATCGAAAGTTTTCAGGTCATTGTACGTCCAAGAAAATACATCTTTATATTCTTTAAATAATTTTATGAAAGAGGATCTTTATTTCTTGGAGCATCCCTTTCCCAGATTAATGTTTTGAGGGTTATATCTTGTTCCTAAATTGAAAGTTTCATATATGAAAGAGGAACTGTTAGTTTTACAGTTGACTACCCCTCTAAACTTATCATGCAAGTCATACAAGTTTTCTAATCTCACAACAGATCTGGGGATAGAGTTTACCATATCGGATGTCGATTCAGGAGATCGAGGATCATATATTACTGTGAAGTCTCGAAGATTCTCGTCATGAGTGCCTTCATCAATGAATGCATCTTGGAAGGTGTCTTCCAAATGCAGAAAGTTGATGATCTGCTGGTCATCATCAAATACTCTCGAATTTGTGATGTTGTCTGAAATCGATGGCATGGACATCAATTCGATAAAAAACTCATTAGGGGAAAGACCTTCAACAAACAACAATTTGGAAGCAACATTGGCCAGTAAATCAACTTCTAAATTTCATCCTAGGAATGGAATGTATATTAAATGATAGAAATTTGTGCATCAAACTCCATACCTTGGTTTGGTAACTCTTCAGATGTGGTGACAAACAATGTATTATATTTCTTACCTGTTTGACTACGATTTCTGAATCACCAAATACTACTAAATTTTGTACGTCCATGTGAAATGATTTATGAAGTCCTTGAATAAGTGCTTCGTATTCAGTAGTGTTGTTAGTACATTCAAACTCTAATCAACAAACAATAAAAGTTTTATTACCTGTAGGATCGATGAGTACACAACCAACACTTTTTCTTTCTTTTGATTTGGATCCATCAAAATATAGGGACCAGATTTGTGGTTCATAAGAAATACTTGGTGTATTCGAAAAATCTGGTGTCTGCATATAGGCTGTAACTTCAAATTGTTGTCATGGATCAGAGATAGAAGAGATTTCAGTCATGAAATTACCAAAAAAGGTATTCATTACCTTTGTTTCAAATGAATTTGTGGATGTAACGAAAGTATCATTGTATCGTTCATATCTATCATGGTATGCTTAAGATAACGTTCTCTATTTATCCTGATTTTGTTGGGCTTTCCATTTTCAGGTAACCACAAGTGAGACTAGTCTATAGAAAAATAACCGTGCAATTGTTCTGACCAATCTCTGCTTAAAATCAGACCATAAACTTCAGGAATATCAACAACGATAACATCAATTATCTGATGAACTTTGGGATTGGATTATAATCTAATCAACACATTCTTAAGCTCACCGATTACTTTAACATTCGTTCGATCTAGTTGAATATATTTAAGATCAGAAGGTTTTACTTCTGCATTAATTTTTTGGTATACAGATAGAGGCATCACATTTGATGATGCACCAGAGTCACCCATACAATTATGTACATTCCTATTGAAAATTTAAAAGGTTAATAAAAAAGGTAGGACATTTTTCCACGTGGAAACAACTGAATTCTGCTGATTTTTTATTGCTATCCCTAGAACAGTTTTATCTACATTCGCTACAGTTTTTTCTTCTAAGTCTCTTTTGTCTTGAGGTTCAAATGTATTTTTAGTTGGGACATTTTTAGCTTCGTTTGAATTGATTTATGCTGATTTTTTGTTGTTGAGATCGTTCTTTTTACTGTTTTCAACGATGCTTTGAAGCATTTTCTACAAAATAAGAGGAAATTTCAGCAGTTCAAAAACATAAATACTAGCCCTCTTTTTTTTTAGATCTTCAATTAAATCATACTCTAAAACTAGGGCTGCTAGGATTTGTTTAATTTCAGTTTTATTTGACTGTTTTGGAAACACATTTTTACTTACTTCGGAGGGGTTGTTTTGTGTTTTGCTTCTTGTGCTGTAGGGATGGACAGTTTCAAAATTTGCTTGGAAGATATTGTCCGACAAGTGACCGAAAACAGGAGGAGATGAGTCCTCCTCCTCTGGTACCTCTTCCTCAATTGCATCGTCATAATTTTCAGGAGGAACAAAAACCGAATTGTCATGTGCTTCTAAGATGGTTTGCAAAGCATACTGTAAACTTTTGAAATTTAGACCTTTTGCGGTCGGGTTTGGCCGGTTTGGAGGAAAGGGATTTCTAAAAGGAGGTTTGAAACTTCCTTTTATTTTGCATGCCTCCTCGGTTGATCTCTTCAAGTCAATGACCTGATTGGACAATTTCTGGAAATATTTTTGCAAGCTCTCCAATTCTAAAGTTTCTTGTTGATTTTTTGTTTGAGGAGGCCTAGCGAGAATTTCTATTTTCTTCTTAGAATACGAAGTTGTTTCAGCTTCACTATTCATATTATCTTTTAAGCTTAATATATATTTCTCGATTTGACTAGCCTCCTCAAAGGCTTCTAACAAAGTGTTCTTCTTGGACCTTTTAACCCATATGGCTATGTTATTGTGCAAGGCCTTGGCATAGCATGCAACAATTAAACTTTTCACAGGCATCGAATTTATAGGGATTTTTTTTTTAAAGTAAGAAATATTTGATTAAAATATGTCACTTTTTCTTTAAGGTTCATTTTTAATCTAGAGAGTTCCATAACCAAGACTTCTGGAGATTTATCATCTCTGAATTTTTCTAGAAAACAAGTTTCAAACTTGTCCCAAGAGATGATGGTCTGGGGTTGTTGAGAGAAATACCGTTTGGAGGCATTTCCCTCAAAAGTATAGGGAAATAATATGCATACTACATCCTCATATTCAACGCTTCAGAGTCTAATGGCCAACATAAATTTCTTGATATGATCCTTAGCTGATTGCTTCGAATCTGGATCAAATTTGGGAAGCCATTTCTCTGGATGATTAGGTAATGGGTGTTGGGGTCCAGGTATAGCCACAAGATCTTGATCGGACCAAGGTCTGGCAAGATTGTTTTGGTTTTCCATGGGAGTTGGTGGCATCGAAGGCTGAGATGGTTCTGATGAAAAAATTCCTTCGTCTGAAGACTCTCCTCCTAAAGGGGATGGAGAAGACCCAGGTGGAGATGGTGGAATACTAGATCCTTTGACTCCAAGGATAGGTGTTTCGGTAGGATTAGTAGTATTACCACCTAAAGGGTTTTTGAGAAGACCAATGCCTTGAAGTTGTCCTTGAAGGTTTTTGAAGTCAAGGGGTGATCTGAAAATAGAAGGCTAACTTGTTATGCTATGCAAGCACCCCTACTTCATTAAAATAAACTTTACAGGACCTTGCTTCATGTGTATAAATATGCAAAATAAACTTATGTGTTAAGCTTCATGTGTATAATATGCAAAATAAACTTATGTGTTAAGTTTATGCTTCTTCCTTTTAAATGTGCATGTTTTGTAAAATGCTTCATGCATGAGGATATGTTCTTTTGAATGGTTAAATATGTGTTGAAATGAAAACACATCAAATACAACTTGCAGCAACAAACCATCAAACGCGACAACAAGAAAAAAACATGATAAAGTGGATTCACCTCTACTCTGCTACATCTCCTGGAGCTTCCAAGGAATGGACTTTGGCTCGGGATTAATTTGGCAAAAGATTTTACAAGTTGCTGCTCAACTCCAATGGAAAACAAACTGTACCATTGAGATCAGAACACATAAAACCCCAAAACGACTAATAGAACTCTGAAAACGGATCATGGCTCATCCGCATGACCCTTCACATGCGGGCCATAAGCTTCCCCGGAGCTTTGGCAAAAACACCCTAAAAGTCCCCAAAAAGCCTCTGGTGGTCCCAATGTGTTCATGGCATAGCAATTTTAGCCAAACATGATATTTAAATCACAGAAAAACAGATATAGGCTCACCAAATCATGTCCTCGGTCAATGAGGGCTGAAGTCTCCTGAGCTTCCCCAAACTTCAATGGTGAAAAACTTGCTGAAGAAGTCTTCAAATGGCTGTAATAATGGCACCAATGGATCCAACATCAGCCCAAAACCCCTAGTTGGGCTTCTACGACACCTCAATGGCCAAACGATGAAGAAGTTAGCCTTTCACTTTTTCTCCTTCAAGCTTTGGCTGGAACTGATCCCTACAATTCGCACTCTGGTGCACATGAACCTGGAACACGCTCCCGAAATGCGTTTTAACCTGGCACCCTCCTCGACGCAACCGCGCTAACGGTGCAAACTGTAGAACGATTAGGCGCCTCTAGCCCCCAACCGCCTAGCATTGGGTCATATGGTCCATACGACCAAAGGCGCGGCATCAAAGTAGTTGTAAAACTGTGCAACGGGTGTAACTTCCCGTGCAAGTTACAACCGCGCGCAATACAATGTATAACCATAATATAATAAACCCCGCGCATAAATATTATGGGTCGCGGGATCAAAACCACGCGCCAACACCCATATCTATTACAATGTAAATAATTCACGCGCATAGTTTACAACCATGTAATAACATTGCAATATAAATAATCGCGTACATATAAATGTTACAACATATGTAAATGCAATGTATTTGCATTACAATATAACATAATGTAAAGGCGCGCGCTATGGTTTATATATCGGTCATATGTGGTATAATATGTCGACGGGTCGGGGCTTGGCCCCTGGCCCGACCTCTTTCGTTTTCAACCCAACTTAAACTTAAATAAATATTTGAAAGGATATTTAACAAGAATCAATGGCGGGAGGCTACTATGGGTATGTGTTGCAAAGGATTTGACCAGTGGGGAGGTCCCGGGTTCAAACCTCGTGGACCCAATTACCTTTTACACAAATACAACCAATCCAATGACCTTTGATACAGTGACACGTGTCAACTTCCCATTGGACAACAATCAACCAATAAGAATGTGCCAACGAACAACCAACCGATGTGCGCCATGTCATTCCTCTGCCATGTCAGCAAAAGGTACGGCCCCCCACGTATTGAATGGACTGTACGGACAGGTACAGTCAGCACCTAATTTTGCCCCCGCTTTTGACTTGAGCGTCAAATCATGTATATCTCCTCCATATCGACTCCATTCGGCGTAAAATAAATATACCGGAATCAGGAAAACGTAGACGGGACACAATGGTGACCTGCTGGGCCACAATGGCACTGTTTTCGTCTCAATCCGAACACTTTAAAAATTGAGCAAATTTTTGCCCCCTGGTCCAGATTTTGATCAAGGGGTTGATTGAGTTTTCAACCAGGTTGTCTTATACGGGATAAAGAACTATGGGTTCTTATGATTGACTGGCAGCCAATCTCTTGGACGCCAATCCCTTGAGGGAGTGGTGTCACTGGTTCGATAGGAATATCAATGTTATTGTTTGAATTAGTTGTTGTTTCAATTGTAATGTTCATGTTAGAGTGAATACGAGTTACGATAGGAGTGCGAGTGTCTGGGGGAGTCTTACGACCTCCACATTCCATCAATTTATTTCAGGCCCTCCTTCTAGCACCATTTCTTGACCGACATATGTGACACGATATCAACTAGAAGGTCAAATCTAGACTGGGGTTGTCTAAATAACCCAATCCATTTGGAATGAAATGACCCGATGGGTTTAATGGCTCTGTTAGCCAACTAAAGTCCTAAAAACAATAAAAGAAATGAAACTAATCTAAAAAGATATGATACTAGAATACAAGTTTACTAATTACAAATGTTCAAATGAAACATGAATATGTACAATGATTATAAACAATTTATGTAAAACACACAAGATTTACTTGACATCTTGCAAAATGATTGTTCTTAAAAGTGTTTATGAAGAGATAAAGAAAGCACATACATTTTTCTGTTTTCTTTTAAAGTTCTAAAACTAATGAATGCTAATCAAATATAATTGAAATAAGAATACATCAATAGTCAATATCTAATTCATTTTGTTCTTATTTCATTAATAAATAATTTAAGTACATAGTAAGTAAACTAACCTGTAACTAAACGACTAAACTGAACTTATCTTCTTGTGCATTTCAAACTCCTAACTGTCCTGCATATGAGGGAAACCTGTAACACAAAAGTGGTGATACTCCTAAAACAAACTCAAAGATGCATTGGAGCAAGAATATAACAATAGAATGATAAGTGTACATATCCGATGATCTTATGATAATCGACACTTATAAAGAGAGGAAACTCAATTCAAAGAATTAATACAATCCATCATTTAACATCTAGAATAAGTAGATGATAATCAAATGGAATATTGATCACATAAGTAAAATGGAATAACAAATTACAGACATCATCAAAATACTTAATAATATGAAATACCATATGATAACCAGACTAAAGTTGCATCAAATGTAGTAACATTTCATATGATGGAGGCAAAAAACATAATGGGGTAAGCGTCACACAGGTCTAAAGCCAAATGGTGAGCAACTTCTCCATATCAGTTTCAAAATCATATGTCCATAATGTATCCCAACCAAAGATGCCTTCACTACTAACAATGACCACTATTTAAACTAGTTTAGGATTCACAAACTCTTATCATGCAAGATAGAGTGCAATCCCCCCAAAATAGATAGTATTACAAAAATAGTACAACTGGAAACCACTCCTTTAAGAGTTGGTTTGTCAAAATAATAACAAAGTTTTGTCAACATAAAAGGAAGAAAATACTGAATAATAGAGCATATGATCCAAGATGGTTTCTCCATGTAAATAACAACATAATTATCATTTTCATGTAGATAGAAAAATGAAATTGATATTCAGAAAATAATGCTAACTAATATTTAGAAATAGACTGGCTACATAATCAGAGATTCTGTAGCTAGTCTTATTATTAACAAAGAGAATCAAAACTAAATCTTCCTATTTTGACTTTGATAAAAAAATAAAATAAAATCAATACAAAATCAATTTTACCATTAAAATTTAGACAGTGAAGGATCAGACAGTTCCAAATTAATGATGGCATTGAAGTTGGTTGCATTGTTTATGATTATATTACTAGACCTCTTGGGTCTTTTATTTCCCCTTTCTATGCATGCTTTAAACTCTTGGTTTTCTCATTCAAGTACAGAATTCCAAGCGGCCAGATGTTTTACTCGCACCTATAGAAATGGTATGTCCCTGTAATAGAGCTCTACCCAATCCAAACAACTTTCACAATGTTCCGGTGCTATAGCAGGCTGAGGTGGAAAGTATCCAACAACGGGTATTTCGTGCTTCCTTGTGCCCTTTTTCAAGTCATGGCTAATGCCAACAAAGCCCTCTTGGCCTTTCAGACATGGAGGTAATCTAGAGACAAATTCATACTGCTCAGCTTGACCAAAAGTTTCATTCTTGAGACATTGGTTGTCCGGATATTCATGAGAAAGGAAATCATTGATCTCTTCATCCAAACAGTGACCATTGACCTTGATCATAGAGATCGAGCTCAAATGATCCCTTTTTCGATTCCTTAAACTCCTCGATATTAATCGACTAGATCTCTTATTCATAAAATTTAGATCTGAGCCTTGTTGTTTCTTACCCTTACAAATTTTCTTGATTGTAGGTTTGTCTCTATGACCCTGATTCGGTACATTAGTAAGAATAGGGGAAACTTGTCCTTTTAATTCGTCCACTACCTGTTCCAATGATTTTCTAGGCGAAAACATGCATCGTGATTTTTTAACCATGGGAGTTTGCAAAGAAACAAATACAGATTCATTAATTTCATAGCCATCAGGTGAATTGAACCCTTGACTCTTGGATACAGGATTATCGAAAATGGGGTTCACATTTAGAGGTGAATTCGTTGTACTGTCGGGTTGGTTGAAACCATTTTAACTCAGGAAACTTTCCCAAGTGTCCCTGATTTGTGATAGGTGGGATAGAAACAATATTTTTATAAGCCCGTGATGAAAGAGGATCGATAGAGAGCTCATGCTATGTCTCTTATATCATTTTGACATTTTATATAGGCTCATTAAAAAGTAGAATGACATGTTCAATTTAAACCCTATGAATAACATCGACAGTCGGATGTGGTATAAAAAGACCAAACCATACCAGCCCTCGCATGTTATAAACTGTTTCAAAATTAAAATAAGTTTGTGCCATCGAGGTTTCAGAAGGGCGATAGGAATAACTTTAGGGAAGCATGTAGAATCGCGAGAGACCATGAAAAAGCTCCATGAAACATCCTCCATTTTGGAATTTTTAAACCACTTTTCTCCTTCCTACGGGAGTCCTATTTCCCAGGCTATAAAATCCTCTGTGACCTCCAATTGCACATCCCCGATCTTGGCTCTAAACCCATCAAATGTTTGTGCAAAGGCCTGCACGACCACAAGATTGTAACCATTGAATTTCCTAAGGAAGATATCCCAACTACGAGCCTTCAAATCATCTATGGCATCATCGTGGGAAAGAATGGTTTGACAGCCATTCGGTTCGATTCAAACCATAGGGCCCATGGCCACTGTGAAATAGAAACAATAGATATCACAGGAAATAGGCTTTGGCTTTCAATAAACGCATAACAGAGAGAGGTCTGTGCAAACCAAAATGACCCGAAACCTATGAAGTTTGGAGACTTCCATGCTTGATAAATTAAGTTTATAGATACAGGCAACTGAAGGGCACGTAGACCTAAGAGCCCTTACACATAATGAATATCAAACCCTCGACTACCGTCGAATTCCAATTCAAGTAATGAATGGGTTCATTAATGCACAGGACAACAAGATGAGCTGTAGTCATGGGTATATCAGACCTGTACCAAGCGATATGAAAGTTGATATGATTGTTGAGAGCATGAAACCCATGATGAATTTTAATCCAGTGTTTTGCGCATTCATACATTTCAAAAATTAAAACCAAACGATCAATCATAGTACCGATTAAGTCATGATACCCATAATACATAAAGATTGTGGTAGTGAATTGATCCATGAGTTTATAAAACTTGAATCTTAGCAACATATGGGTTTCCTCAAGGTGTAGTTTCTTTGGTAAAATGAAATAATAAAAACAATAATTGTAGAATAATTACCCAAAAGAAGTTTTTCATTTGAATTTCATGCTTGCAGTCATGAAATTCAAACAAAGAAAACAAAAAATAAAATGAAAAACTCATGAGATAAGTTCATCCCAATCATTGCCTTGAAGGTCAGAAACATAAGCGTTTATAAATGTAAGGAGGTGGAAGCTACAAAAATATATAATCTCTTTGTGATGATTTTAGTTGTGATAAAAATCGACAGAATTGGTGGCTGCCAACATGGTTGGGCCTGTTCATTGAAACAAACTAGGGATTTCAAGCTGGTGGGCTAGCAGCTACTACTTCGGGGACCCGAAGTACTATACTGAAGATCGTATGTTGGACATGTGGAGAGCCACATTACCAGCATGATTGTCCAGTTGAGAGGGACACAACAATCGAGTCAACATGACACACTACCATTGTGAAGATGGGAAAGGACCATATGATTCTTGACCACGGTCAGTAACCGCCAGGTCAAGCACTAGTCCATTGTGCTCAAGGTGTTAGGTACCATCACCAACCAAACTTTTAGTATTTGTTAGACTCTAGTGCTACAAAGATCTCTATTCTAGTACCGCGCTGATGGGATTAGGTAAGGCCATGGGACCAGACGAGTTTAATTTCATCGGAGTGGTGTCGGGTGCCAACCGGATGGTTGGAGAAAGGGGTATGAACTTTCACTTCAACCTAGGGAATAGTGTAATGAAGTCCAAACTATGTCACTAACTTAATATATTATGACAACATGATAAGTATGAACTAGTTGGATTCACATGGATGATATTAAGGATGGAAATTTATTTTAAAATGTAGAAACCTTGGCGAATATTACTAATCCTTCATATGTCAACTATAAATGTTTGGCGATATTTTTTTTAAAATATTCAAATTTCTAAGTATTTTATATAGTTTTTATAAAATTTTGGCGATTTTTAGGGTAAAATAATTTTATCCTATATAATTTGAGTGAATCATTTTTAAAATAGAAAATCTCGTTTTTGGAAAAACCATGGAAAATTATCCCTTGAGCGAAATTTAGCCCCTAAAATCATCCCTAAGTTGGAATCGCATGAAGCGATGCTCAAACTATGAGGCAAAGCGGTTGAGTTGAACTGACGTTGAGGGAAGGAGAAGAGTGATTGTAGGAAGAAAACAGGGAGTATCCCTGAGGTTCATCCCTTCCCTACAGCTATAAAGGAGTATGCACAAGGGATGAAAGCTATATGCACTCCTAGCCCTGAACAACAAGGGATTGACGAAAGGATTAGAATACATTTCAGTAGTACGAGAGTTTGTGGACGTGTTCCTAGAAGATTTATCGGGTTGTTTTCCGAAGGAAAGATGGAATTTATGGTCGACCCAAAACTTGGAACCGAACCGATAACAAGAATACCTTATCATATGTCGACCCCTCAGTTGCAGGAGTTGAAAATGAAACTGAAGAATTGTTGGACCTAGGAATTATACGTCCAAGTGTGTCACCGCGGGGTGCACCTGTTATTTTCTTACAAAAGAAGGAAGGGTCATGGAAGGCTTTGCATCGACTGTCGTCTTTGAACGAGACAACGATTAGGAACCCATATCCATTGCCAAGTATAGACATTTTCTTTATCAATTGAAAGGTGCGACAATGTATTAAATATTGATTGGAGATCAGGTTATCACCAATTATGAATTAAGGAGTATATTCCTAATACCACTTTTAAGATGAGGTTTGGACATTACGAGTTTATTGTTTTACCGTTTGGACTGACGAATGACCTAGGGATATTCATGAGCTTGATGACTGGGGTGTTCTGCGAATACTTGGACAAGTTTGTTCAAGTATTCATCGACAATATTTTATATATTCTCGGACGATAGAAGAACATGATGAACTTTTGCGCTTGGTACTATAGTGTCTATGAGAGAACAAACTGTCTGTAAAACTATTGAAATGCTTGTTTTATCAATCGAATATTGATTACTTAGGGCATGTCATCTTCAACGAAGGTATCTTTGTGGATCTAGCGAAGGTAGAGGATATTATGGAATGGCCTGCGCCGACGAATGTTCCAGAAGTATGTAGATTTATGGAATTAGTGGGATATTATCGACAGTTCATCGAGCGCTTCACGAAGATAGAAAATCCAATTACGGAATTGCAGAAGAAGAAAAAGAAGTTTTTGAGTACCAAGAAATGTGAAGAATAATTTCGAAGGCTCAAGGAGATGTTGATGACAGCGTCGAGACTAAAATTACCTGACATGGACAAGGACTTCTTGGTGTGCACTGATGCATCCAAGGAAGGCTTAGGAAAAATATTCATATAAGACGATCGAGTGATCGCTTACACCTCAAGGAAGCTAACAAGGAATGAGGATAACTACACGACACACGATTTTGAGTTTTTGTCATGGTGTATTCCCTAAGAGTGTGGAGACACTACCTGATTGGACGAAAATTTGAACTAAAAATGGACCACTGTGGTTTACAACACATTGTTACGCAAAACGACTTGAACACGCGACAAAAGGCATTGGTCGGAAATGATTAGCAAGTACGATTTCGAGATTTACTACATAAAGGGAACAATGAACAAAGTGGTTGATGCATTGAGTTGGAGACCACGCATATTGTCGGTGATACCTCTTTAAGAAAAATCTACGTGAAAGGATTCTAACTACAACACAACGATGACTGACATCAATAGGTTAATGAATTCACCATACAAAACACCTTGTTCCAGTTACAAAAATTTGACGGATTTATTGTGGACAATGATGGGTTAATGAGATATAATAACCGGATTTACTTATCGCCCAATGAAAAATTGAGAGGTTGATCTTAAACGAAGCTCATAGAGTAGTGTACATGGCTCATCTTGGAGTCACAAAGATGAGGGCATACCTTAATCCCTCATTATTTTGGTAGGGATGACGATGGACATGGGTATCTACATGGGTATGTGTCTAGGACGTCAGCGAGTGAAGGTTGAACGTAGAGATCCGATAGGATTACTACTGCAACACATTTTTCTAGAATCAAAATGGGAGGTCATTTCTATGGACTTTATGTTGGGATTGTCGTTAACGGAAAGGAAGCACAACTATATTTTTCGTGATAGTTGACACTCTGACGAAGAGTGCACACCTTTTTCCCTATGCATACAATGCATCAGGCGCTAGGTATAGCTAGAGTTTATATCAACAAGATATTGAGACTGCCAGATGTACCAAAATAATCATATTCGATAAGGGAATTGGTCTTTGCAAAACGTTATGGACAAGTTTCCCAAGAGACCTTGGGAACACCACTAAACTTTAGTACAACATATCCCTGAGATAGACAGGTTGACTGAAAGAACGAACCAAATTTGGAAGGTTGTGTTGCGTAAGTGTGTGTTGGACCAACATAAACATTGGGAATAGTTCTTATCGCTGGCCAAGTTTGCATACCACAACAACCATCAAGGTATCGTTAACATGGCCCTTTGAGTGTCTTTATAAGAGACCGTGTTAGATGCCATTAAGATGGGATTGAATTGAGGATAGGGTCCTGGAAAGAACAGAAGCGATCCAAGGATTGGAAGAACAATCGCAAGTGATAAGACATAGGACTAAGGAAGCATAAGATTAGCAAAAAAGTTATATTGATGCACATCGCTTTGATCGCAACTATGAATTTGGCAACTGAGTTATTATTGTGGGTGAAACCACACCCGAGTTCGATTCAGTTCGGAAGGGTTGCTAAAACATCCCTTAGTTTGTGGGGCCCTTCGAAGTTGTGGAAGGGAGGGACTCATGGCCTACCGATTGGCCTTGCGTCATTCTTGGAGGCATATGCATGATATTTTTCTTATATCTATTGAGAATTTATGTTAGTGATCCTACACTTGTGATTGACATGATTTCCATGTAGATGTCAGGCGAGGGGGCGCTCATGGCAACCCCAATCCTCGTTTGGACCATCACATTTGATAGCTATAGAGTCAAATAGTCGATCAGGTCAAGGTTGAGTGGGACAATTATAGTCGACACTCAGCTACCTGGGAGGAAGCATATGATATGCATCAACAGTTTCCATTTTGTTTTTATTGCTAGACATTTAGACATTCTGAGATACTTTATTTCTGCACTTGTATATTGTGAAACTTTAGAAAGAAGTTTAAAACAAGAGGGGGTGTATGTAACATCCATCTCTTGCACACACGTGATTGGACTTATTCTTTGAGGACACTTGCGTGCAAGTGATCCGGTTCATTATATGATTGTCTGTTTCAATTGTGGATTATGATGATGTTGTGGATTTGATGATATGTTATTTGATTATATTTGTATCGACAGGTGCTTCTAACTGGTTTCTCATGAGTGTGCAGGACTCTGGACGGATTGAGAATGTCGATGGAATTTATGGACCTCCTTGGACTCTGGTTTGAGTCAAGGAGTGGACTCTTTATGGTTTACGTATTTCTATTATTGCATAAGTGACATATGACTGGTATATTATGATGTTGTTATGGATCATTGACATGTTTGTTGATGGATGGAGGCTTACGAAATCTTGCTAATCAAACTCACATTTGGATTAAAGGGGTCACGCATGAAAACCAAATATATTGAGGGAGAGGTGTGGAAGCAACCCTGCCACAACCTACTAGCACTCCCTTCGTGGCTCGAACTATAGGTTAACGATTACCTAGTTCAAGAGATCCACAATATCATGAAGGAATACTGAGACAATATCTGACAAAGATTCTAAGGTGTGCACAATAAGGGAGGGTCCTTATTCCTTAGAGGCCCTTATTCTCCGACAAGGTCTCTTGACGGAGTATTGACTCCAAGGGCAGACTTCTACCAAAATCAGTCAAAAGGTGAGTGGCACTGTTAAGAACCAAATATCAATATAGCATAGAAAAACCTCATAATAAGTACTCAACGCCTTGAAAAAGAGAGAATTTAAGATAATAAGCCTCTTTGAGGGGGAAACCTCCTTTTACCCCACATAAGTGATCAAGTACAAGATGATTCCAAATGAAAATGTCTCCTTGGTATATATAGGAGACTAGGAGGTATAATTACAACTAATGGAATAAAGTTGACATAAATAAAATAACATTACTAATGTAATATGCCCCAATTAAGGGGTAATGAGCCAATATTAGCGCTTAACATGCCTCTCCCCTTAAGACAAGTGTTGTCTGCAACGCTTGAGTAACTTTGGATGCTTCTGTATAAAAGAATCATCTTCCCAAGTGGAATCTTCAGCCGGTAGTTTCCTCCAGTTAATGAGATACTTTGAAATGGATCTATTGTTGTGGTGGGAAATCCCCCTACAGACTAGAAAATAGGGTTATATTATGCATGCAGATATGACCAAAAGAACCCTACTTTCTACCTTCGTCCCTAGACCTAATCCCCATTTCTTTTCAGCAAATACATGGTTATACCAACATACCATGTTCCGGATGTTCGATACCGATCCTTCTTCACTCTTGATCGCTTGTTAGCAGCTCTCCTCCCAAGGCTAACCTGCATACAAAACAAGCAACAAACTACACATGCATTTTACCTACAGACTAATGGGTTAGAGATTCAAACATATATTTACTAAACTATGAAGAACTCATATAGTGGNAGATGATTCCAAATGAAAATGTCTCCTTGGTATATATAGGAGACTAGGAGGTATAATTACAACTAATGGAATAAAGTTGACATAAATAAAATAACATTACTAATGTAATATGCCCCAATTAAGGGGTAATGAGCCAATATTAGCGCTTAACATGCCTCTCCCCTTAAGACAAGTGTTGTCTGCAACGCTTGAGTAACTTTGGATGCTTCTGTATAAAAGAATCATCTTCCCAAGTGGAATCTTCAGCCGGTAGTTTCCTCCAGTTAATGAGATACTTTGAAATGGATCTATTGTTGTGGTGGGAAATCCCCCTACAGACTAGAAAATAGGGTTATATTATGCATGCAGATATGACCAAAAGAACCCTACTTTCTACCTTCGTCCCTAGACCTAATCCCCATTTCTTTTCAGCAAATACATGGTTATACCAACATACCATGTTCCGGATGTTCGATACCGATCCTTCTTCACTCTTGATCGCTTGTTAGCAGCTCTCCTCCCAAGGCTAACCTGCATACAAAACAAGCAACAAACTACACATGCATTTTACCTACAGACTAATGGGTTAGAGATTCAAACATATATTTACTAAACTATGAAGAACTCATATAGTGGGACAGGAAAATAATTTCTTTATTATTAACTTTAATGAATCAACTTACAATGTCGAGACTGACCACTGCTCTGCGAATCCTGATCCTGGGCTCCTCTTCAAATGTCCTCCAACTTCTTTGCTTTGTATCTCTCTTTGCACAAGGATGGCTAAAGGTTTGGGACAATGGGAATGTGCAATTGGGCAGAGTTTCTTTACTCTTATTCCCCTCCTCCAAATAGGACCCCTAACCCTTCTTTTATAGGCTAGAAGAAGCTAGGTATTTGGGCAAACCCTCAGCCATGCATGGCCGGAAAATTCAGTTAACTCACCCAAAGCTATGTGTTTCGTCGACAATTTTCCTTTTTTCGTGCTTCTGAAGGTCCATGCGGGCTGTACTGGGCCAACTAGCATAGACACTGTAGATCCATGCGGGCTGTAGTGGGTCAACTAGAGTTGTTCAGTAGTGTTTTGGCAAAGAAGGAATCTGAGATGGCTTGATTCCAGGTAAGCATGTATCATGCAAATTAGGGTTATAACAGATGCCCCCTAATGTGTGAGGTCAGAAGATCATCTGATGACCAAAATACATTACCAATCTTTACTGATGTGCTGAACAAGTGAGCCTAGGAACCAGGAATCGGGAGGCACCGTTTGCAAAATAACAAATGTGTCACCGAGGTGGGCATACTCATGCTCGGGATAGAATAAACGCATGGCTACCAATCAAATACACTGTATATCCATGTCATATAACTATATAAAGTGTAGCTGCGAACAGTACACAACAGAGCTACATCTCAAAATCAAAAAGATATACATGTAGAGTATCCATCTTCGTAGAAGCTGATAAGGCCTGATGACTGGAGATGAGGGCTTCAGAGCTCGAGAAACAACTTCAAAATCTTCAAAAATTGGGTAGGAGTGTAATATGAGTGTATGACTTCACTACCCAGAGGTCTTCGACGGCTCGTCGGTCATGGACTAGAGAATCTTGATGATCAGACTGAAGGCTTCATTGATTTTGAACAAAGACTTGATTGGACGTTCAGGATGGTCGGGTATGAGGGCAAGAGACAAATTGCAGAGGGGCTAACTCAGGGTTGGTAGAAACTTCCCTTGGAAAATAGTATGACAAATGATGAGACTTAGGCAACATGGCATTAATCATAAGTTTACAAAGCAGGAGGCAACACAAACTCTCCATATGTTTGGAAGAATAACCAAACGGAGGAGGACACAACTCTATGTAGCGAGAACAACTTCCTAAGGTTGTATTACATCTTAAAGTTTGAAGAACAAATGGACATATGTGCTTTATCCAAGGGCGAATCATTATGCTGCCAATAAAGAAAATACTTTTCCCTTCCTCTTTTTGGGGTATATTTGATTTTTTTTGTCTTTTTCAATAATTTTGGAAAAAAGAATAAAGGAATTTTACGTTACAATGGAGGAACGAGTGTTACAAACATATAAGTTCAAGGCGCAAGGACAAGACTGATGTTCAGAATAATGATACTTGTGAAAAATCCTCTGGGGGCCAAGGGTGTTAAGACGCAGAAGCAAAGTTCTACAAGGTTGGCATATAAGGTATGCAAACGTGGTTAACAAAACACACAATGGTAATGTCCTTCGATGTAAGTTTAACGAGCCTAGAGAAGGTAAACTCAGTGGTTTTTCATATTTAGAGAGTCTGAAAAAAACATAAAAGGAGACTCCATTGGGGTACCTTTTTCGAAGATAGTCTAGTCGGTTCGAAAAAGGGGTAAACTAGCACCGACAAGACGTCTATTCAAAACCATTTTAACGAGTGTGATAAGGACAAGATCACTCGACCATTTTTTCATTTTTAAGGAGTCTGAAAAAAGCATAAATATGGACTCCGTCAGGAATGTTCTTCTGGACCATTTTAACGAGTGTCAAAGAATAAGGTCACTTGACAATCTTTTCAATTTTAGGGAGTCTGAAAAGAGCTTAACTATGGACTCCATGGGGGTTCCTTTTTCATAAGTTTAGTCCCTCAGGTCCGAAAAAGGGGTAAAATTATACCTGAGAGTACTCTTCTAAAGAACTTAAGTTCCATAGAGTATACCTTTGCTCGTACAATTGACCGTCCAGACCAAAAAAAGGGTAAACTACCGTCGGACAGACGTTACTTCAAATTTCAGTTTAACGAGCATGAAAGGCCACAAAATCGCTCGAAAATATTTTCATGTTTAGAGGGTCTGAAAAGGGATTAAAAGAAGACCTGTTATATCTTTTGGGAGTCCTGAGGGTGAGTTCAAGAGTGAAAAGGAATCATGCAAATGAGGCTCAAACTCGTAATCGGGAAAAACTACAAGGACTCCTGAGCCTACAGTGATTAGAGACAGCATGGATACCATAATGCAACCAGGATCTACCTAGGGAATCCATTTTCTGGTAAGCTCTACCACCAAGTTGTGACACTTCTAAAGAAGCTATGATGGTTCCGTGTCACAACCTGATGGGATCGATCCTATGGAAAATGAAAAATACGAGATACAAAAGTTAGGGTAGAAACCTAACCTATATGCTCAAGTTGATCCTCGGAAAAATAAAAAAAAATAAAAATCACAGGCCATCGAAAATTACTCAAAAATCCAAAAAAGAACAGTCCCGATACCCGATCATATCCCTCCCATGCAACTCCTGAATCACTCTAAATGGTTTTTGGTTTAAAGAAAATGATAAGGGAGGCCAAAAAAGTGACAAAAAGAGGCCAAAAAGTCTATAAATAGAAGTTGGCAGCTCATTATCACCATTGCTGATTTGGAAATTGACTCTGGAGCCAAAAGACCCCCTTTGATAAAAGTGGTGATTCCGAGAGCTACAGTGGATGAAACGAACTTTTGTCTGGACCAAGTAAGTACAAACTCTCTTAACTTGCATTTTAAGTCTTTATTTTTTCATTGGGTTTCATTTTTTAGGGGGGATTCGACCTTTAAAAGGTCGACCCTAGGTCCACACGGGCTCTCTCAAGACAGGCCGCATGTACATTCGGGCAGAGTAAACTTTGCACACGTGTACACATGACTGTCACTATTACAACCCACATGGATCCCCTTATTGAATGAAAAAGGCTTAAAAAATAAGGGTTAACCCTCCTGAACCTTGGTGTTTTGCAGGATGTATGTCCACTGGAGAGAAAGAGAGCATGAAGAGGTTAGTGAGTTGGTCAGGGAAGACCCCAATGCTTTGGCTACTTTGATGCAATGTGGGTTACTCAAGTTTTTCCTATTTCCTTGTATGCGGGCACAACCTAAGCTACTGAATTCCTTGGTTGACTACTGGCATTCGGATGCAGAGGCATTCATGTTAGAGGGGAAGTCACTGGTGCCCACAATCGAGGACATTTATTTATTGACTGGCCTCTCCTAGAGAGGGGAACCAGTCAATTTTAGGACTTTTCTTTTGGGGCCGCATAACCTAGTGAAATTGATAGGTCTATACTGTGCGGATGATACAGACCGCTCGAGCTCATAGGTGCCTATAAGCAAGATCACCGACTTATTGCTACAGGCAATAGTGTTTCTTATTGGGTGAATCAATGGTTCTACAGCTCTACATCAGGTGTCCCGTGCATAGATGAACTATGCAGTCCAGTGCTTAAATGCACAATTTTTTGATTGGAGTACCACATTGCTTGAGTGTATGAAGAGGCAATTGACAGATTGTCGTTTGCGGACACAGAGGAACTTTGGGTTTGGGACCATTCTGTGCTCATTATTTTTTGAGAGAGTTCTGAGTTTTAGTCCTCGAGTAGTGGTACGAGGACATCAAGCCTCTCTTCCTGCTATGTGTAGATGGGCAGTATTATTGCCGCGACAGGGTGGCGGAAGGACCAATGAGTCCTTCGATGATGACTTCTTCGCATGGTTTTTGCGACAGATCCTGGTTATAGAGGATTACCCCTATGCCGGGATTGATTTCTCGAGAGACCCTGAGATACCAGTACCTCCTAGTGAGGAGTGAGGGGAGATGGGTAAGTCTCCAACTTTGTAGTTTTTTTTTGTTAAACATATGTAATTTTTATGTTGTTTTTGTTATATATATCATTTTTTTTTTGTTATACTAGAGTATTTGATGGATATGTGTTCATTGTGTGCAGATGTGGGAGCAGTGCGACCCGCTGACTATGCAAGGAACATGTGTCGTCCTCGTCTAGGGGCCGCACCTGCCACCGTAGGGGGACCAACAGTAGCAGGAGATCTTCCAGCTGGGGAGGCTGAGAGGGTATTGAGATGAGTCGAGTGGAACTTTACTGAGCTCACTCGCACAATCCCGATGGAAGAGAGTGAGGACCTTCCACCATCTATGCAACCTCATGTAGTGGGGGCACCACAGACGTGGGTTCGTTTGTTTCGGCATTTAGCCAACGATGTGGATCAATATAAC
Source organism: Picea sitchensis (assembly GCA_010110895.2). NCBI lineage: Eukaryota > Viridiplantae > Streptophyta > Pinopsida > Pinales > Pinaceae > Picea > Picea sitchensis. The sequence goes on from SNQJ01S0019752.1 coordinate 33,972, forward strand.
AGGGCCCACAGGCCCTGACTTTAGCTAGACATTTTTACGTGCCACGAGCACTACTTGTATATATTGTTTGAGGGCATAAGCCCCGTGACTCGTTATTGGTCATATTTTTGAGGAACTTGTGTCCATCTATGTATTCTGGTTACTTTATGATATTATATATGGATTTTATGTCTTTTGTGTCTTATGGATAATGTGTGCAAAAAATGTATTTACATGTTTATGTGAATGTTCTTTCATATGTGTGTAAGATGCCAATCTAAAATTTGATTCCCTAGAGTATCTGTAACTTGGTTTAATCTCCTAGGAACATGAAAATATGTAATATAATCAAAATTTCGTTCTAAGAGACGTACCCTAAGGAATCGTCGATGTAAAGTTGGATCATGAACCCGGTATACTCTGTTTAACTGAGAAACAACTAGTTGAGCATCGAGATAGACCCAGAGATGAGAGATACCCAATGAACAAGCGTCACGAAGTAACTCAATAATTGCACTATACTCGGCAACATTATTTGTGGTGTCACCTAAGCATATACCTCCGAAAGATAATAACTGGCCTTGAGGTGTAAAGATTACCCAAGCTGTGGAGGCAAGCCTCCGAGTGTGCCGACTAGCACCATCTGCATACCCAACGTACACCTCAGAATCACTTGACATCTGCCACAGTGACGAAATATAACATCAATGACACATCCATAACACTAAAAGAAACTAAAAAGTAACAGTACAAAGACTATACATATGTTACAAAAATTTACCCATAGTGACTTGCCTATGATTAATACTTCTTGAGGTAGAGCCCATTTCTAGGCTTTGCCAAAGCATTCCCTTCAAAGTCAACCAGATGATAAGCGCCCTTTTTTAAAACCTCTTTTATGATGAAAGGTCTGAACCACATGGGTTTGAATTTTCCTGCCCCCAGGGGGTCCTTATTTTGGTCATAGACTAGTACAAGGTCGCCTTTAGAGAAAATTTGAGGATGAACGGACCTATCACACTGACACTTGACCTTATGTTTGTGAACCTCATTGGACAAGGCCGCATCACGACGTTGTTCATTGAGTTTCTCAAGGTATACTAACCGTTCTTCAAGTGGAGAAGTGTCTGGCAATAACTGTACTGCCAACTTTAGAGACAGGATCTGACATTTGATAGGCAAGACTACCTCCAACCGTAAATGAGTTGGAAAGGTGAGAAACCAGTTGCAATCTTAACAGATGTTCGGTAAGCCCATAATGCCGAGTATAACATCAAATGCAAATTTGACTTGGCTGAGTTGATCGTTTGCTGTAGAATGGTCTTAAGAGTTTTGCTCACAGCTTCCACTTGACCATTTTCTTGGGGGTAGTAGGGTGACAAATGTGCCTGCCGTAACCCAAGATTTGATGTTAACTCGGTCATCATCTGGTTTTGAAAGTGACTGCCATGGTTAGTGACAATCTCCCTTGGGACGCCGAACCTTGCTATTATCTGGTTGAATAAAAAGAGAGTTGCAGTCTCTCCATCATCTTTAAATGTTGACATAGCTTCAACCCACTTTGTGAAGTAGTCTACAGCTACGATGATATAGTGGTTCCCCCTTGTTGAAGGAGGGTTGCATGTAGTGTAATCAATCCCCCACTTGTTGAAGGGACCAACTGTGATGACAGGAAACATGGGAGCGGGATGTGCCCTCATCTTCCGAGAGAAGATTTGGCACAGGTGGCACTTCTTGACCGATTCGATACAATCTTTGATAAGTGTCGGCTAGAAGTAAACTGCTCGTAGAATCTTTTGGGTTGTTTCCAACCCAAACAAATGACCGCCACAGGATCTGGTATGGAAATCGTTAAGCATGATAACTTCTTCTTCGTGAGTGACACATTGTCGTAGGATGCAGTCTACACCTCTCTGATACAATGTATCATTGAGTATGAGATAATTCTTAGCTTGATGACATATGTGTCGATGCTCGTCACGAGAAGTAGAGGTGGGGCATTTCAAAGTCTGAAGATAGATAAGTATATATCCATACCAGGGATCTGAAGAGGTGATTAAAAACATATCTCCTCTGATAGGAGACTCTTTGGGCACATGATCACTTGACTCAACCGAAAGTTTCGAAATAAGTTCTGCGAAAACCAATGATTTTTTGGATTTCGCTGAAACGAAATCTAAGTCAAACTCCTGGAGTATGACTATCCATCTACTGATCTTGCCACCTATTACTCGTCGTGTCAACATGTACTGAAATGGATTCAAGACAACAATGATGGTGGTCTTGCGAACCAAAACATAATGACGGAACCGTTGAACAGCATGGACTGCTAACAACGCAAGTTTTTCAATATGAGAATAATTGAGTTCCAGTCCTACAAGGCCTCGGCTCAGGTAATAGATGACATATTATGACAACAAGTCATCTTCCTGAACTAAGACCATGCCAATGGTTGACTCTGCTGCAGCCAGATATAATAAGAAATCCTTGTTATAGTTAGGTGGCCGGAGAAGAGGGGAAGTTGTGAGTGCATGTTTCAATGCGACAAAAGAGCATTGAGAGGCATCGTCCCAATAAAAGGGAACGTATTTTATAAGTAAGAACATAAATCCCTTGGTGATCTCGGTGTAGTTAGAAATAAAGCGTCTTAGAAAATTTGCCTTGCACTGGAGACTCTGAAGTTGAAGGATTGTGTGTGGAGGGGGCAACTGAATTATTGCATCAACCTTGAGAGGATCGACCATGATCCCTGTTGTTGACACTATGAAACCTAACAATCGTCCTGGTGTTACGCAAAATTTGCACTTGTTTGGGTTCAAGCGAATCCAGAAGTAGCGACAATGCTCAAACATAAGTCGGAGGTGTGTGGGATGATCTGTTCTCTTGTGAGATCGAGATGCTAAATCATCTAAATAGGCCTCAACTATATGATTGAGGTCATGGAAAGCAAAAGACATGACCCGCTGAAAGGTGGCTCCAACATTTTTTAGACCAAAAGGCATCTTACGATACATGAATGTACCCCATGGATAGATGAATGTTGTTTTGTGGTGGTCTTCGGGTTTGATTTGTATTTGGTTATATCCCAAAAAACCGTCCATGAAAGAGAAGGCCTCGCAACCCTCACATTCATCAATTATCTGGTCAATGAATGGTGTGGGAAAATTATCTTTGGGACATAACTTACTCAAATCATGGAAGTCTGTACATACACGAATTGTGCCTTGTTTTTTATTGATTGGCATGGGGTTTGACACCCATTAGGTTAAATGGATAGGATAGATAAAACCGGATTTTAGTAGTTTCTCAACCTCAACCTTAATGGCTGCTTATTTCTTGGGGTTAACTGGACGAAGCTTCTGCCAGACAGGCTTGGCATCTGGATACGTTGTGATTTCATGTTCAACTATTTTGGGATCAATGCCTGGAATTTCCTCGTAAGACCAGGCAAAAACGTCACGAAATTCTTTAAAAAGATCTGTGTAGATTTGAATCTCTCTGGCGGAGTAGTCCGCTCCGACGAAAACATTTTCCATGATGCCAGGGTTTCAGGAGATATTGATTGGTAAGGTTTCAACGATAGTTGCCATATTACCCTCAGCATAAACCTCGTGTGTAGCTAAGGGATTAATGGGACAAGACCTATCTCCTGTCATAGTCACGGTGAATTTTCCAGCTTCGATTCTGCTTAATGTTGGGAGGAAGTATGATATGTGATGAAGATCTTCCCAAGGTTTGTCCGGACTAGGCATTTCCTCAATTATAGCTTCATCAGAGGGAAAGACTAAGTCTAATGAATCGGTGTGAGTGAGAGAACCCTGAGCTCAAATAGGCTCTAGAGGTAGATCGAACTCTTGTGCAGGAGTTGGATCAGTGTTGGATGAAGCTTGCTGGACTAAAGAGTATGCTACTTTAGCTGCGGACAAGGGCATGGACATGGCTAGGTGCCCTGTCCCATCCATCGTGGCCGATGGGGAAGGAAGTATCCACGGATCGTTGAAGTAAGTCATGTGGAACGATGAAACTTGAAAAATATCAACCTTATGGTGATTGGATATAAACTTGATATCACCCTGAGGGGGCGCATAATCGAAGGTACCCATCAAAGATGGGCACAAACCAACCCTACGTTGACTACACCTGGTTGAGGATTATCGATCATCGAGATCATGGATTCCCCCAATGAAGGGTCAGGTCTAGAGAAAGACAATTGATCGATGGTCACTATCTGGCACTCGTGTGGAAACAACATGACCCAAAAAATTGTAGCAACCACAGCTTGCATGGCATAAGTCCAACTCCTTCCTAACAAGAGATTATAGTCGAGGGGTGCATCGACTACTTCTACCTCGACACACACAGTATTCCCTCCTAACTGCACGGGGAAAGAAGGAATGATACCATGTGGTTGGAACAAATGACCATCGAAAACGGTTAGGAGAGTAGGTGACAGAGACAAAACAGGTTGGCCAACGAACTTCCAACATGCCAATGACATAACGCATGTCGAAGCGCCCTCATCAACCACCGTGCGGAAGATATTCCGAGTAAACATTTTCATGGGATAAGCCACTACTATCTGAAATGCTACGTGATATGGCAGATGAGGTTTTAAGTCGGTTGTATCCAACATGATTGTACCTGTATTACAAGTCTCGGTAGATCCTAAAGCGGTTAACAAGGCTTTCCTCTGGGAAGGGCAGCTTTGGAGGACCTCCAAAGTGGACATCACACAAGGGGTTTGTGATAAATCTTCCACCACAGAGTAGTTCTGGGCGGTCCTTACATTTGGGTTATGAGAAGCTTTTTTGAATGCGACTTTGGAGATGTGTGTCATTGTTTCGCCCAACGTCTTCTCAATCTGTAGAGGAAGAGATGGGAGTTCAGCTTCTTTACCCTTCTCATAAGTGCTTGGTTTACTATAGTCATGCACTCTAGTTGATATGAAAGCATCACCCCTCACCATATATACGTTAGCAGATGCAGGGTTGTTCGAAGGCGGAGAGGGTCCTTGGATGCCCCCTTCCGTGCTTGCATAGGTCTATGTTATATTTTTCCCATGTTGGAATGGATTGGTTAACACAACAAGTTGTTGCTGTGTCACAAAATTTTGGGCCTCTGCAAGCTGGGGACAAAGGTGGGTCTAGTGGTCCTCTGCACACAGGTTGCATGGATACCTCGCCTTTCGTTTCTCAGTATTTCCCCCGCCAACATTGTCAGTGGGTTTTATCCCCCTTACCCTTCTTTCATTGTTTTTTCTTTCCTTCAGGCTGTTGGGTGGCCTTTGGATTAGTTGATTGCATTGTGTGTACATCTGATGTTTTGGTAGGGGGAGCAACCAAAGTAGTAGTTTGGCTGGCCGCTATGTGTTGTATAGACAATTGTTGCAACTAATTCGTTAGTTGCTCAATGGGCTTTGTTTGTGCTGAACCAACAATACCATCAACAAGTGGTCCAACTCTCTGTCTAGTTTTATCAAGGATTGAGCGTGGTGCATCTGGCAAGATCTCGTATAACAAACTGGACTGAGAATAGATTATCTCAAGTTGTTGAGCTCTCATGATGGCGTCTTCTTCGGAAAATACTCTCGATGTCGTGACGTCTTTGGAAAACTGCAGGACCAAAGACTTAAGGAACCACTCAAGCATGAATGTTGGTGGGATTGGTACCTTAATTAAACTCTTTCTGCTTCTCCATTCTCGAATGTGATCAGAGATATGGTCCAATTTTGCTTGTGAGAAATTGGCCAACAATTTGGTGCCAGTGTCGTATCTCACAGGTAACTGGAAATGGTTTAGGAAATCCATCGCCAGTTCACCAAAGGAAGAGTATCTTGAGCGATCGAGCTCAATGTACCATTCTGTGGCACTCCCAATGAGAGTATGTTGAAAAAATCGCAACTGTATGGAGTCATCTTTCAATGAGTTAGATGAGCACCAAAGATGGAAGGTAGTCACATGATCTCATGGATCTTCGTTAGGCTTGGCTTCGAACTTTGGGATGTCTGAAGGCAACTTCGTCGGCATAGAAGGCCAACACGGATCATGACAGATAGGGTCATTCAACAACCTTGTCAAGTCTGGCAAATGCAAGGTTACCAGGAAGGGTAGTTTGGGTTGTTGGTGATAACCTAGGAAAAAGGGGCCTAGAGTTTGACTGGCACCGGGTTTCCAGGAAAAGTTTGGATGTTGGCCCAGATTCTGGTAGGAACCATGGCCATGGAGAGCATATGGATTTTGCGTATGTGGAGACATCATCGACTGATTTCCAAAATAGTACATAGATGGTTGGGCATGCATTACATTCGAAGGACTTTGGGAAGGATTGCCCCATGTTAGTCCCATGGGGATATGCATAGTTATTTTTCCGGGGTTCCATTGATTGTGAAAATAATTACCCCAGATAGGCATTCCTAACAAGGGAACAACTCCCTGCCAAGGATTCCAAGGCCCTGATGCGGAAGAATTTCCTGGGTGTGCCCCCTATGCATAAATAGTACCCTGCATAGGAATAGATTGCCCGAGACCAGGATTTCCCCAGTTAGGAAAGAAGCTGATGAGAAGGCTTTGTTACCAAACGCACCGAACAAAGAAAACAGTGTCGAACCTATCAACATGTTATGTGAAGGTGGTCTTTGACTCCCTGCTCCAAGTAAACTATGGTGTGCAGGTGGCCGACGGATTTTTGATGTGTGCCACTGAGCGAAGGGGACAAAGGAGGTATATGACCTCCCCCATAAGGGAAAGCGTTAAAAGGAGTAGGAGTTCCCCCCATGTGACCTTGCAGAGGAGCATTAGAGCTCCCTGCCCCAGACGTGAAGTCTGTGAAGTGGATTAGGAAAGTACGGGACTTGTACCTGAACTAGGCATCCCGTATGAGAACAGAGGGTCTGTCACACTTGGTGTGAAAGGGGTTGTGGCCGCTGCCAGAGACAGGATCGAACTACTGTGCAAGTAGAGGCTACCGAGACCATGGTGTCTTGGGCCAGTGACGGTGGGTTAGGAGGTGGAAACTCTCCTGTGGTGAAAACTGTAGTGGGAATTGAAGAATTCCCAGGAGTAACAACATTTGTTTCCATTGTTGCGTGCGACATTGTCTGGCACTTGTAAGGATGAATCGGTACGATGGTGGGTGCTGAAATATCAGTGGTGGAGGTTTCAACCAGAACAAATCTTGTGCTCCAAGGTCTAAAACGGTCGATTCCTCTGGATGTTGGTCGGGCACAATTTCTTGTGACCCGGTCGCTTCAAAAGACCCTTGTTGGTCTAGATTTTGCCTTAGTGGTGGCGGGGGTGGCTCTAGTTTAACCAGCGACGGGCCAAGAAGATTTCATGACCGGTGGAGCTCATGATCCTCCACTATGTGAGAACATAAAATACACACTAGGGTGCTCTAATCATTCAAAAGAACCACACACTAAAATATTCCCTATAAGATAAGATAGGCAAACACTAAATTAATTGGAAGAACAGTTACAACAACCAACACTGGAGCAACTTACCGGTGCAGGTGCAACTCAAAAATGGAAGCACCCTCTAGGTATACTCTGTAAAGCATGGCCCGATGTTTGTCCTAGGTACCACGGTATACCCCCGCAGTCACTTGTGTATGTCCCTAAAAAAGATAGGCAACTAAGTTGCCAACGCATGAACAGTCACTAGGTGGGTACAGTCGAAAGTTGGGTATACCACAGTGAGAAGGGTATCGAACCTAAAACCTGTCAAGGGTATTAAGAGAAAGTGGTCCGGAAGACAACTGAGGACCTCAAATGGATTCGAGACCCACGAAGCCCCGTGGCAAATGCAATCGACGAAATCCCAAGACAAGCCCTCTATATGTGTTCTCCACTACGATTGGTCCAGCTTTGGAGGGGTTATCTCCACTACCTTTCCACACGTGACCTCGTGTTTATCCCTTATGTTAGAGGGGGGTCCCAGATAACTTTCACGATACTGGACTTGGACACTCTCTAACTCAGACTCCAATGTTTGATTTTAATGGCCTTGAAGAGTTTCCTCTCCAACCTAATCCAAGGTCCTAATCTTGAACAAGTTGGTTACCCCTACAAACATAAAAGTCTAATAAATTTTAGATTTAGCGTTAATTTTATGGCTTGTCTTATGTCAAAGGGTATGAAAGTGAAACTGATGATGTTTGAAAGATGAAAGTAAAAATGAACAAAAAGATGGAAACAAAAACCTTCACTTAATGCAAAATTTCAACAATTTTTAATTTTTTTTTTTTTGTTAAGATCTTTTGAATTAGCAAACTTAAAGAAGGATTTCACTCGACTACGAGCTACTTACGATCTAAGTAAACTATCAAGAAATTAAGAAAGAAAAGACTTTTCCCTGGTTACTAATGCAAAACCACACTTTTCAACCAAACAAGAAAATGAAAAAGTTTTTTTTTTTTTCATTTGAATGCTAACAAAGTAAAAAGGAAAAATATCAACAAGTAAAAAAACCAAGAAAAACTTCTGGCCTACTCACAGATCGAGAAGAATCACTTCAAGAAATCACACACTAGAAACTTAAAAAACGACTCTCACACTTGTCTAAAAACCCTAAATAAATTTTTTAATGACAACTTTTAAATGAAAAAATCAAGCTAAGGCTAAGATCAACCCTAAGCTACTGACTACTAGGATAGAGATTCAAAAATTTGAGAGGTATAACTCTTGTCAAGGGAAATGATGACTGCCTTACCCTCAACAAAAACTATCCTGCACAAGCACACTACTAACAATCCAACAACAAGCGTGTGCACGCGAGTTGTGTAGAGCTAGAGGGCATGTACACACGTGCTAACCTTATACAGGCCACATGTATCTCTAAAACTACGAAGCAAATAAAAACATACAATCTAAACTAGAAAGAGACCACTGATATTGAGAACCAGGATCTCTTGAAGGCTTAGACACTCTCTTTAACATAAAAAAAAAACAATGTAAGGAAAAAATTAGTAAAACAAACCAATCTAAGATGAGACTGCAAAAACCAAGACTTAGAAAGAGTTCCAGAAAACCTCTGAGAATGACTGATTTTGATAGGGAAGAGGATGACTGCCTCATAAATTTTCTGGAATCTACACGCTACTATTACTTCTTCAGCTAGCGTTTACACGTGGGTTGTAAGAAAGTAGGGTGCGGGTACATGAGTGCAGACCTTATGTAGACCGTGTGTACCTATGTGGGTCTAGAAAAAACACAGTCAATCAAATAACAGAGATAGCTGGTATGGAAGACCGGACTCTCTGTCAACTCAGACTATGCAGAAACTTAAAAAAATATGAAAGAAAACTAGTCTTTTAAAACTACCCAAAAATATTCCCAGGAACCCTAGAGACTTCCCCAGTATGGTCGCTAATTTTTTTGTGGTGGGAAATCCCCCTACGGCCTAGAAAATAGGGTTATATTATGCATGCAGATATGACCAAAAGAAACCTACTTTCTACCTTCGTCCCTAGACCTAATCCCCATTTCTTTTCAGCAAATACATGGTTAGACCAACATACCTTGTCCTGGATGTTCGATGTTGATCCTTCTTCATGCTTGATCACTTGTTAGCAACTCTCCTCCCAAGGCTGACCTACATACACAACAAGCAACAAACTACACATGCATTTTACCTATAGACTAATGGGTTAGAGATTCAAACATATATTTACTAAACTATGAAGAAATCATATAGTGGGTTGGGAAAAACATTTCTTTATTATTAACTTTAATGAATCAACTTACAATGTCGAGACCGGCCACTGCTCCGCGAATCCTGATCCTAGGCTCCTCTTCAAATGTCCTCCAACTTCTTTGATTTGTATCTCTCTTTGCACAAGGATGGATAAAGGGTTGGGACAATGGGAATGTTCAATTGGGCAGAGTTTCTTTACTCTTATTCCCCTCCTCCAAATAGGACCCCTAACCCTTCTTTTATAGGCTAGAAGAAGCTAGGTATTTGGGCAAACCCTCGGCCATGCATGGCCAGAACATTCAGTTAACTCACCCAAAGTTGTGTGTTCTGTCGACAACTTTCATTTTTTCGTTCTTTTGAAGGTCCACGCGGGCTGTGGTGGGCTAGCTGGCATGGACATTGTAGATCCATGTGGGCTGTAGTGGGTCAGCTAGTGTGGACTTTTAAAAATGGAGTTTTTAGAAGATTTGTTCAATAGTGTTTTGGCAAAGAAGGAATCTAAGATGGCCTGATGCCAGGTAAGCATGTATGGTACAAATTAGGGTTATAACATCTATTCCTTAGCTGGTGAATTCTTGTGTCAGTGATGGATTCAGTATCCAATATGATTTTTCCTTCCTTGTTAAGTTCTGGAAATATAGTTTGAATTGGGATCTTGTTGCCTATAACCTTCTTTAAGGATGAAACATGGAAAACTGGGTGTAGTCATGAAGATGCAGGAAACTCCAATTTGTATGTCATAGTACCAATCTTTTGCAACACCTTATAAGGGCCATAGTACTTTGGTGATAATTTATTATCCTTATTGGCTTGCTTGAGGGATATCTATTTGTATGGTTGTAGTCTTAAAAACACCC
>SNQJ01S0019752.1:44509-63734 GCA_010110895.2 Picea sitchensis
CATCATCTCTTGTAGTTCATCTTTTGTTACTGTCTTCTTTTGTAAATCATTTATGTCCCTACACATTTCTTCACCTTCATCAAGAGTCCAAGTAGGATTGTCTGGAGGCTTATTTGGTATAGAATTTCCCTTTTTTGGTGGCATGTTGGCCAAGTATCACTTTAAACCTTGATTTTGAGGTGGTTCTTCTTGACAATCTTCCTTTTATTGTATCTCCAAAATTTCGGCCCTTCTGAGTGTGAAATTTTACTTTTTATAGGTCTCTAATATTTCTTCTCTTCAATGCCACAGGTCTAATAAAGATTGGATCTGCCAAGTGGAATTTACGGTAACTTCCCCACAACTTGCTGATTTTTGGACTTTCCAGGAGATCTCACTTGTATAGCGTGCCCAACACAAAATAATTGATATAAAATTATGAAACTCGTACTGGAACTACTATGGTATGTCCACTATCCAATGCAACTAATCTCACTCAATTTGGATACTCTAGGAAGAATTTACGATTTTTTTACCCGGAACACTTGCTTGAGACTAGTCAATAGGACTAGTCAGATACCCTATCTTCCATAGGGTGTATCTACAAATTTACGATGACCCAGAAGCTGAAATTTCTACCACAGATGCCTTACTAATTTCCAAGAATACCCTCCAGATTTCAGGGTCTGAAATGTTACATAAAACATTTTATAGAGAAAATTTAGCAATGACTCAATTTAGGATGATTCCAGAACCCTATCTTACAAAGGCTGTATCTCCGAAATTATCAGGCCTCAGGCACTGAATTTTTAACCCAACACACCTTGATCCGTCTACTAAATATCCTCCAATCTGTGCCTTTTGAATCATTGTAGAAAAAACGTTATAGTGAAAATTCCACGGTGTCTCAGATGTAGCAGCGAAACCCCAAGACCTTGAGGTCTGATACCATATGTTAAGAACCAAATATCAATATAGCATAGAAAAACCTTAGAATAAGTACTCAATTCCTTGAAAAAGAGATAATTTCATATAATAAGCCTCTTTGAGGGGGCAACCTCCTTTTACCCCACATAAATGTTCAAGTACAGGATGATTCCAAATGAAAATGTCTCCTTGGTAGATATAGGAGACTAGGAGGTATAATTACAACTAATGGAATAAAGCTAACATAAATAAAATAACATTACTAATATAATATGCCCCAATTAAGGGGTAATGAGCCAATATTAGGGCTTAACAGGCACCCTTGGAGCACATAGTGAATCTTGAAGGACACGTCGCATAAATGAAACATGAATAAAGGTGAGTGGCGCCCTTGGAACACGTAGTGAGTCTTGAAGGGCACGTCACGGTTTTAACACCGGTGAGTCAATGAACCTAGGTGCCTAGAAAACTATGTCTCCTTAAGACTTGGTCAGCCTTAAAATGAATGTTGCACGAGTAAAGATTAATAATTATAAAATTTCCCTTAAAAACAATTCTTGCTGAGCCTAAAGAATTTAAAGCCTAGGTCTAAGTAGGTCTTGCAAACTAAAATTTTATTAAGTGAGTAATAAAGGGAGGGATGAAGAAATGGGGATGAAAATTAAATTAATTTTTTTTTTAATGGATGATTAAATTATTTAAAAGATTAATTGTTGGCTAAGTAAAAAACCTGTTAATTTAGAACTTAGACCAAAAAGGGGAAACTTAAAAACAAAAGGAATGTGGAACATAGAAGGGAATCTAGTCTAGAGAAATTTATAATTTTGAACTCAACTAGGATTTAAGAAAGGTGTTAGTCATTAAAGGAATGTAAGGGAATAAAGGGACATCGAGAAGCGTTTTTAGGAACGCTTTTAGGCGGGTGAGGAAAATAGGAAAATTAAATTAGTTAATTAATAAAATTTCTGGTGCAACTAAGGGATCGGGTGACAAGTGTATGAGGGGAATTTTCCTAATAATAAATTTAATAAAAAAAAATTAGTGTGGTTTTGGAAACAAGTCACCAAGAAAAATCTATAAAATAAATGGAGGAGGAGGATAATGGATCACGACTGGTATGTGTAAGGTTACGCTTGAATTTTTCTTGGCTACTTTTTCTTGTAGGAGTTGGGATACCCAACTTGATTAGAGAGTGGTAGCTCGAACTTGCGAGGCGAGCTGGGAGCTAGTTTTCTCTGGTTTGTGTGCATGGCCCCTTTGCGGCTCAGGGGGCTCAGGGGGGAGAAGAGTAACCCTAGCATTGGCTGGGAGGTATCGGTGAGGTCTCAACGATTATCAAGCGGGAGCGAGGAGGATCACCATCCCTCGAAGACATCAACAAGACAACATCAGTTATGGTATCCATGATTAAGATGTTATTGTACTAAAATTTAGTTTTATGCATGTATGGTCATGGTTTTCTAATGAAAAATTCATTATGCTGAGTATTCTTTGCATATGTCTAGTTATGGCGATTTTTACTAGATCATTCATCATAAGTTATAGTTTATCATTGTAATTTGTTAGATGGAAGGAAGCTAATCTGTATCCATAATTTGGGATGCATGTTGCCTTAGTGATATATTGGTATTTCATCTCATTATGGTCGTGTAAAGTATTTCATCACATTGAAAATTTTACTGCATGCGCAATTTCTCCTTGGTGTTTTAATGCTTCACACTTTGTAAGTTGTATAGCATAGGACATAGTCGTTGTCATTGTCTCTCCTTCAAAGGATATATTTTATCTTGTACCTTGGTTGAATGTTATTGGCGTTTGTTCTTTCTCAAGTTTGTTATCAAAATTTCACATGTCAATACCACATCCATGTTCCTCCATTGCCGACCTACTCTACTCAATTCCATTTTCTTTCTGCCTTTTAGTATTGCTTGCCTAAGGGAAATTCCCACTTTTAGTAGCTCATTTGAGAAACACCCTTCAAAATTATCCATTGTTTTCATCCGCTCATTGTCGCGTCATTGATGTAGTGATAGTTTAGGGAGTACCCTTTATCTCTGGAACTATTTATGTAATCTCTATAGCCATTAAGGTTCCACTTAGACTTATTATGCCCAAGACTTCTTACTGTGTGTAAAAGTCATTTTGTTTTGTGTATAATAGTCTTTCACTATTCTGTGCTTTTGGGAGAGGGCGCTCCCAAGGAGCTGGTGTACACCTCTATTCTTTATGTGTAGAGAGTAGATGTGCGCTCCTTGCTGCCAGTCACATGATTTAAGAAGTTAGGAAATTTCTCTTCAAGATTTTATTCATCTCAACAACTAGAGTTTCCTATGCGTTAACCTCAATTTCTTGACCATTCTCTTCACAATTTTATTTTACCCCAGCACTAGAATTTTCTTGTGTGTTTTAACCTCAAATTTCGACAATATGTATGTGTTTGTTTCACCTTAATGAATCCAGTAACTCTATATGCGTTTACCTATGTGCCCTCTGTGTGATTGGCCTTGTGCTCTGCATTTCCACCCAGTTTCCCTTGACTTTTTCCCAATGTGTTTTTCTTTCCCAACGCTTTTCTTGCTACGCATTTATGGGCACCATACCCCCGTATTTAGTGATTCTAGTAATACTGATTGCGTTGGAGGAATCCCATGCCAAGTTCTTCCATCTAATCGACTTTTGTTGTGGGATCAATTATCCTTAGGTGGTTAAGTGGAAGGTGTGACCTGCGCAAAAATATTAATGGTTAAGTTAGTTTTGGAACACTTTACTCCCCATATTGTGAGGTACCTCTACCCTAGTCACTTCAATGATGATCCTTTCTTGCCCCTTTTTCCACTAAATATTATCGACAAGGAGGTATACAATTATGATAATAGTGGGGATTAAGACCTATAGATTGAATGATTTTTCTATGAGTTATTCTCTTGCAACACCACCATTGACATGTATATGAAGTTGGAGGGGTGTGGGATGTTTCCAAATTCCCTCGTTACATGGGATTGATGGTGGGTAAATTATTGGTACCCTTTATTGACATCCTCTTGTGAGGTGGTTTTTATTTCGGCTATGTAAAATCCTGGTTATTTGGAGTTGGGATAACTCAGGAAGAATAGGCTTCTTTGTGTGTTTTTATTGCTCATAATCGAATTGTCTAAATAACTTGAATAATGAATGGATTCCAGTATCTTAAATTGTAAACTTAGTTAACATCCTAATGGTCTAAATGTCCTTATAGATAGCTATCCCTTTTTGCTAATGTTAAGTAGTTAGACTTATCGTGTGCACTAAAGATAATTTAATGAATGATCTTGTAGACAATAGACGTCTTGTGCGATTTAGATTATGTTGTAATGTTATTGTTGGAGCCAGAAGTCACTCCTGGATTGCTTGCAGGAGCAGAGCCCGAAACCCATCAGTTTAATGTCACAATTTGTTTAAAGGGGGATCAAATGGAGGAAAACTCAGAACAATACTGTCTCAACTCAGAAACCAGGCCAGGCATGCATGAACGAGTGAGGTCTTGATAAACTTCAAACAGTGAGCTGCAGTAAAAGGGTGAGTAGGAGGAAGACTTGCATGAGGAAAGTGCAAAGGTCTATCACAGACATCTGGTTTGTAACAGACTGGAGAAGAGAGCATTCGAACACAAAATCCTTTTATATTCAAACACAGAAGACCAGAGGGCACAACAATGTCACAACAAATCCTTTATCATAACAAGATTGTTCAATCCACGCGAATCTTTCGACTGTGGATTCTCTGGCATAAGATGAAACATAGATGGAAAAAAGGGAACTGTTTGTTATAAACCAAGAAATCTCAAACACAGAGGCATAACCAGGAAACCAGAATGTGTGCTGAAACTTTACAGTCGGGAGCTTAGCTCTACCATCGATAGATACAAAAATGGCTAAAATGCCTTCATATATTCAAACTAACAACAGCAACAAGATCGAGATGTACCATTGAAAGCTTTGCGTCTGCATGGCTTCTGACAACACAGAGCTGCAATCTTTGAATGGTCGTGCAACTTATGGCAAACGCGATCGATCTCCTAACAGTTTATTCGGTGAATCGACGTGCATTTAATTCAATGCAGGACTTCCCATTATGGCGGAGACGATGTCTAACCACCACCAACCGCTTCAATAACTGCTTCTTGGGATTGAAGACGACCTGGCCAACTCGTCATTTTGGGACATGGAAGACTCCTCGTGCTGCCACCTGGAATAACTGAATAGCTTGAAGGACGGGTATGGAGTCCAACGCGGGAAGTGAGGTACGGCTATGGAATGACAGGGCCACCACCGCAAGGACGAAGAAAAGAATGATGAGAGGCGAGAGAGGTGGAGGGGGGATGACATAAGTCATAAGGGATATACGCAGAGATGGCGGGAGAATAGACGTGGCAGGCTTAATGTAGTGAGAGGCTGACATGGAGGGAAAGGGATACGTGGCGGGTGATAAGTGGACGATGAGAAGGAGGGATGACCACGTGGACCAAGGAGCGGAGGAGGATAGGCGACACACGGCAGCAGGAGAAAGGTGATTATGAAGGATGATATGACGGGAGGAGGGCCCATGATGGCTAAACGCAGGGCGTCTGAGAAGGATGAGGTTGCGTCAGTGTCGTTGATCCGGGCACTATGATTTCAGTCGTCGGAAGCTGCATCCATGATTCTAGACCCCCCCCTCCGCTTAAAGGTAGAAAGGCAGGGGGGTCCGAAATTACCTTTATCGTCGTTGATCCGGGCACGCCGATCTGAGCCGTTGGAGAGGTGTGCGCCCGATTCCGGACCCCCCCCCCCGCTTAAAGGTAGAAAGGCAAGGGGGGTCCGGAATTCAACTTGTGTCGTTGATCCGGGCGCGCGAATCACTATTGCTCGATCATGCTCGTGACTTACCCTGGGGTGCATTATCACTCGAAACTTTGGATAAGTGGGTTTTTAACCCCTTCTTTTGTGTTCTAGCCCCCCTTACAAGAAATATCGCTAACAATTATGATTAACAATTATTATTTGCGCCATTGTGTGATGGATTAATAGCTAGTTTTCTATTGCGCCATTGAATATTTTACATTGACGAATGATGGTTTTAGGGGTTGAATGCTCGCGCGCATGGAATTTTAAATGTTGATTTCTTAGAGGATAGACTACCTGTGTGCAATGAATTTATGATGTAATGAATGATTGTTGGATAGTAACTTTTTCACGTAATGGAAGTGATGTGATGGATGGATTGATTGATTTTTAGTCTGCGACTTAATTTAATTAATAATTACTTGTGCCATGTTTTATTATAGCTAGGTGTGGATGAACTTGTGTGTAGTTACTTAGGCACCTTAAAATTTATTGAGTATTTACCCCACATCATTGACTATGTTGTGATTTAAAAAATTAGAACTATTGCACATTGAAATACTGATGGATGTATACTGATTCGGTTAATAGATTATTGGTGGGCATTGAATTTGATGACGTGTGATTGTCATGTGACTAGTTTTCCCTTGTGCCTTGAGTTATAATCGTTATAGACTTTTGTGCCATGAACATAAGGTTGAATTTTACCCGTGTGTTATGGTTATGTGGACGTGAGTTAGTTATAGAATTGTTTACTCTTGTGCGATAGAATAAATTCGATTACGTTGTGCCTTACTTTATGCCAATGCATGTTGGAGTTAGTAATTGGAATTTATGTGATGGCAATCCATTGTTAGAACTTTTGGCGTCTTGAAATTTCACGTGATGTTTTGATCCATTGTGAAATTTATTAGTCTTGTGCCTTGAATTTAATGTTGGTATATGATGCGTTATACCTTTGATTACCCTTGCGTCATGTTTATTGGATGTTTTTCTCTACAAACAATTTTTTTTTACCTATTGTATGTCGCTTGTTTGGCGTAACGAGAAGGTCATTACATAAACTTTCGGGGCCATTTTGAGGCCCTAAACAACATTTTTTGGGTCCACCATAGTCACACTATAGTCTTTAGTAAGAGTGTGATGAACGCATGTGTAGTCCTTGAATATTTCTTTCCAATGAGCTATCTTGCACCTAAAACAGAGATCGTATGCAAAAGTTACGAACTCAAGAAGTTGATGTACCAACTTACCCCATCGAGGCCCACATGAATTTTGGCGCTTCATCTCCCAGGGTTATGTTTTTGGATGTTTAGGGTTTTATCATTTATGATTTATGTTAAAAAGTCCTTTGGAGCCTCATTGTAACCAACTTCTTGTGAATGAGTGTAGTCAACACATCTCTTCTCAGAGATAAGCTACCACCATTCTAGCTAGCTTGTGTGCTTTTGCATTTTACAGTCTTTTGTATTTCAGACAGTCATTAGTATAATATGAGTTGCACTATATTACTATGTTCCTTTCCATATATTTATGTAATTATTTTTTATATATATTCCTTCATATCATTCCTAAAATAATCTAGATCAGTGGTATTAGAGCGATCTGCTCCTTGTCATCCTGAGTGCATGTCCCCGACGAGGTCAGGGTATAGAGAGTTGGGTCTCAAGATTGTATACCTTGAGGACAACTTCTCTCATGCCCAAGTGACCTTCCATGGTAGACGAAAATAGGGATGACAGGACATGAGATCGTTTCAAATTGTTTCTCGAGGAATCCCTCGCTCAAAATATGAACGAGATGATGGACAATTTCACCCCAGATCCTTCGATGGATGCCAACAACAACAGAGGCACCTTCAACCAACAATCACTTCAGAGGTGAAACACCCTTCAAGGTACAAGTTAACTTTGATATTCCTTTATTTGAAGGCCATATAGATGTTGACACTTTGGAAAAATGGTTAAATCTGTTATAGGGTTATTTCTCTGTCCACAATTTTTCCAACAATGAAAAAATCACCTCCGTGCTCCTTAAGGACCTTCCCCATGCCATATATTGGTGAAAGACTTATTGTGAGCAACATTTTGAGGATGAGTCTGGATTTTTTGGGTTAGGACCCACTTGGGAAGCTTTTGTTAATGCCCTCAAGGAATAATATAACCCTGTTGGAAGGTATGATGACCAGTACACGAGATGGACCACACTGTGCCAAGAGAGGGGATAAATGGTGTCGAAGTATACAAATAATTTCCATACCTTGTGCACCAATATGGGTATCAAATAATCTAAACATCATTTGTTCCTAAAATACAATGGGTCTTTGTAAAGATACATCCAAAATGAAATGGTATTTCTAGACACCTTGTCATTAGGAGCCTTTTATTGATATGCTGTCAAAATCGAGTAAAAATTCAAACAACAAAGAAAGTGGGAGTTCGGGTCTGCAAATCCACAATAGCCAAAGTATGGTAAGGGTGGCACTAAATCCTAGGTCAAATGAAAAAGAAAGGATGGCCAACCCTAGGATAACCATGCCAATACACCGACAAACAAGGGTAATGGGAAGTCGGAGAAGGACACTGGAAAATGGTGGGAGTTCCACAAAATCCCTTTGCACAATATTGTTGAATGTCACTCTAAACAATTGTTTTTGGCTGAGATGAAATCCCCAGGGACATATGATAACTTAGACTCCAATTCCAAGCTAGAAAAGGGAAGATAAATAATTGATGCAGAACCAAGTGTCACCATCTCTACCACAAAATTCCAGCCAGAGGAACCAGATGAGCCTGAAGAAGGGGATCGTCTTTTCCACTCAGAGATGTGAGTGAAAATAACCCCATTCCATTTCATTTTTGACAGAAGTAACCATAATAACTTGATGTCAGTAGAGTTTTTCAAGAGGTTTAAATTGATAATGATGCAATGTCGTCATCCATACACCATTAGTTGGCTCATCCAGGGACATGACATTTGCGTCGACCAACAATGTCGCATGTACTACAACATCAAACCCTTAAAAGATGAGGTATTGTGTGATGTTTACCAACTTGAAGTTTGTGATGTTTTTATAGTAAAACCATATATGTGGAAGTTTCATGTTGTTTATGAATCTATGCCTCGTAGTTTCATTATTACTTTGGGAGATCAACACTACAGGGTACCAGAGGCATTCCCAAATACTGTTCTCTCTTTGATCTCTATGAAGCATTACATAAAGGTGGTTTCTAAGATTGGGAGATTTTTCCTCTGTATGATTCAATTGAAAGGTGAATGAAAGGTCACTGCAACCACCAAAACCTCTACACGAGGTCTCTCTACCCAGTAGCAACAGGTGGACGAAATAGTTGAGGAGTACAAAGACACATTCGCCTTTCCTATTGGGGTACCTATGCATTGCTAGGTAAAGAACTCAAATGATATGAAACCCAGTGCTCCTCTACCTAATGGAAATGTATACAGGAGATATTTTATGGAGAATGAATAAATCAAATTCCAGATCCAAGAGATAATTCTAAAGGGCCACATCAGACCAAGCTCCTCACCTTGCGGGAGCCCAATTTTTCTAGTATAGAAGAAGGACGAGATGTGGTGACTTTGTATAGATTATAGAGCCCTGAACAAGATCACAATCAAGAACTGGTACCCAATTCCCCGTATTGATGATCTTCTCGATCAACTCAAGGGAGACAAGTTTTTCAATAATATTGATCTGAAGTTAGGTTACCACTAGGTGTCGATTGAGAAAACTGATGTGTGGAAGATAGCCTTCAAGTCCAAAGAAGGTCTCTTTGAGTGGTTGGTCATGCCTTTCATCTTGAATAATTCCCTAGCCACATTCACGTGGATGATGGATGATATATTACAACCATTCACAAATGCCTTTGTGGTTATATATTTGGATGACATCCTCATATTCAGAAAAACTTGGGAGGAACATTTGAAGCATATTCAATAGGTATTGGGCACCCTGTGAGAACAAAATTTATATTCCAATTTGGAGAAGTTTTCCTTTGGCATGCAAAAAATACAATATTTTGGATACATCATGGATGAGAAGAGTGTACATGTAGATCCAGCCAAGATCCAAGTCATCTTTGATTGGTCGGACAAGAAAAAAATGACCGGGCTTCATAGATTCTTGGGCCTTGTTAACTTCTACTGACAAATTGTGTTGGGGTTCTCTCATATCGCTTAGGCCCTAAGACAAGTGACCAAGGGTGGAGTTAAGGAAACTTTTGTGTGTTCCGCACCCCAACATAAATCATTCGAGGATATGAAATCCCACCTCTTCTCATCACTAGTCCTCATTCTCTCAGACCTGCAATGGCCATTTGATATTGAGATATATTCTTTTGGTTTAGTCCTCAATCAGCATGGGCATCTAGTATCCCATCACATTGAAACTCTATCTGATGTTGTTCGAAGATACCCCACCTATGACAAGGAAATGTACTCCATTGTGTAGGCATGTTGACAGTGGAAGCATTACATTATGGGTAAGGAAACGATCATCCACACTGATCACATACCTCTACAATTCATGCAGACACAAGGAAAGTTACAAAACGACCTCCATCAGAAGTGGTCCATGTCCCTGTAGAAATTCCACTTGAATATCAAGTAATAGAAGGGTATCACCAACCATGTCACAAATTTCCTCATTTGACCCCCAGTGGCAGTGCTATCCATAGTTATTAACTCATGTGGACATGAGACATCTAGATGGCCACAATTATACAATAATTACTTTGAATTTGCTACCACCTATCAGACAATGAGCACAGGAAAAATAGTTTCCAAATTTCATATTTAGGATAGTATTATGCCATCTGAGCCACCTTTGTGTTCCTTCAAGCAAGCGTGAAAATATGATATGGGAATCTCATTACATCTGAGAAGCGAGAAATATTGGTGTAGAGAAGACAGTGGCAGTATTGCAGAAGAATGTTTATTGGTTAAATCTTTGCGAAGATGTTCTCGTGTACGTCAGATCCTGCACCGCCTGTGCCATTGCCAAACCCACCATTAAAAAAAACGGGCTACACACCCCTCTTCCTACTCCGTATAGACCTTGGGAGTCCATATCCATGGACTAAATGTCTAGTATTCCTTCAACCAAGCATGAGAATTATTGTGTTATCGTGTTCATTGATCGATTCTCTAAGATGGAAATTTTGTCACCTTATAAGAAGAGCATCACAACCAAGGCCACCACCAAGCTCTTATTTGCACATGTTTGGGTTCATTTTGAGCTACCACAAACTATTATCTATGATTCATACAGTAGGCTCCTGAGAACCTTTTGGTCCAGCCTATGGTTGACGGTGGACACCAAGCTGACCAAATCGACTTCCTTCCACCCACAAACTAATGAAAAAATAAAGGTAGTGATCCATATTATTTTCGGCACGAAATGAGAGAAACGATATAATAAAGAAATGTACAAATATGTATCATATATTAAACAATATAACCAAATTATGTTAGATATATAAACACATATATACAATAATACACAATTTTTATTAATGTGCAAAATGTACAGAACTGTAAAAATATAGAGTGAAAGACTTGCTAGAATGGTGGCATCTTATCTATGAGAAGAGATGTGATGGCTACTCGCATTCGCAATAAGATGATTGTTAAAATGAGGCTCCAAAGGCATTTTTAACATAAGTAAAATCCAAAACCCTAACCCTGGAAGATGAAAATCCAAAAGGTTTGCGGGCCCCAATGGGGGTAGTTGATACGTCAACTTCTCGGGGGCATAACGTTTGCATATGATCTTCGTTTGGGGCACTCAATACACCATTTGAAATCTCTAACTGAGAAGAAATATGTTTGAATGGTCCAAGCTATTTCCTTTAGCAGTCTCCTGGGCACCAAATCCCCAAAAAACGTCGTTTAGGGCTTCAAAATGGCCCCAGAAATTTGGAACCCGAAAAACTGTCAAAAAACTGCCAAAGTGGAAAATTATTTTTTGAGCCAGTGGAATAGGTGGGTGGCCACCGATATCCAGCTGGATCAATCCTCCCTCCATAGGAAGAAATGGTCTCCATTGCGTTGATTTCCTGGGGGAGAGGGGGAAGCGTTTGCTGAGCCTGAACCTTGGTGAGCTACTTTCCTTTCTGGAGAAGTTGTGTTGCTTAGTTTTTTGAAGGTTGCCATGAACCTGTTGTTGGTGGGGTTGAGTCTGTTCAACCAGTCAAACTACATGAGATGACTATGTGCAAAAGGAATCTTTTCTCTTTGTTGCAACCATGTCGACCTGCTTCTATTGGATAGAAGGTGCATGGGTCGAGCCTGTAGTGGTTGGAGTGTCCTTTTCTTCACCTTTTGAACAAATTGTGAAGAAGTTGAATTTTGTAGTATGATATTCTTCCTTGTGGCATTCTTTAGGTGGGAAAATAGTTGGAACTACCTCTGGTATTATGTAGAGATGACCCCCCACAGTAACAATGACACTACGGGGTCGAGACTCATAAACAACATGGCGCTTCCACATATATGGTTGGCCCAAGAGAACATCAGAGACATCCATCGGGGAAACATCACATAATACATCATCCTTGAAGGGTTGGATGTCATATGACAATCAACATTGTTGGATGACACAGATATCTCCTCCTTGGCAAAGCCACCCGATGTTGTATGGTTGCGGGTGTGGTGTTGTCAACAATCCCAATTTTTTTACGACCTCTGTTGATATGAGGTTTTTCAGGCTTCCTCTATAAACAATAAAATGTAGTGGGGTCCCCTTCAACCACATCTATGAATGAAAAAGGTTCTCCCCCTCTTCAGGATTTGTTGGTTCTTCTGGTTGAATGTTTTTGTTCGTGACAATAATAGTGGGGTATGCATCGATGATCTGTCTTCTACCAGTATTTTTTGAATCAGATTCTGAATCATGGTTCGGCTCCTTGTCTTTGATCTCGGCCACTAATGACTTCTTTGAGAGACATTCATCAGTGTTGTGCCAGGGTATTTTGTGGAAATTACACCACTTTCCAATGTCCTTCTTTGTCTTCATCTGACCCTTCTTTTCCTGTCTCTTGGACTGGTTTTCGGGAGGTTGTTTATTAGGGTCTTCTTTATCATACTTTGGTTGTTGCATATTAACAAACCCAAACTCCTTCTTTTTCTAGTGCTTAAATTTCTGATCGATTTTAACTCCATATCAATAAGCAACACCCAATGATGAGTCAGAAAATCCATTTCACTTTGGATGTATCTATGTAAGAGCCCTGTGGTATTTCAGAACCAAATTTCGCTTGGAGTCTTTGATACCCATCTTGGTGTGCAACATATGGAAGAAGTTTGGTGAACATTGAAATTGCTTGGCCCCTCTCTTGCCGTGGTGTGGCCCATCTTATTTAATGGTATTCATAGTTTCCAATAGGGTAATATTGTTCCTTGACCGCATCCACAAAAAAATCCTAAGTGAGCTCGGCCCCATATATTCCAGACTCCTTTGAGGAACTTTCCCAGTATGTTTCCCACCAATGTTTGACATGGGAGAGAGCCTTAAGGAGTGTGAAGGTGTTCATTTCCATGTCGGAAAAATTGTGAATAGAGAAATATCCTTCGAGCAAATTTAACCATTTGTCTAGGGCATCCACATCTACATATCCTTCAAATACAGGAATATCAAAATTAACTTGTACCTTAAAAGGTGAGGTGCCTCAAAAGTGGTTGCTTGATGAAGACGCACCGGTTGTTATCGACATACATTGAAGGACGTGGGAAAAATTCTCCACCATTTCATCCCTTTGTCACGTGAGAGCTTGCTCAAGCAACATATTAATAGAATCTTTTGCTCTACCATTTTTCTTTTTTTACTCCATGGGGGGTTTCTTGGGCATGAGAAAGGGATTTTCCTCAAGAGAGACAATATCGATTCCCAACTTGCTATACTCAGACCTTGTTGGTGACATGCACTGAAAAACAATCAAGAGCAACCTGCTTTGATACCACTGATCCAAATTATTTTTGGCATGAAATGAGAGAACAGATATAATAAAGAAATGTACAAATATGTATAAGATATCCAACAATATAACATAATTATATCAGAGATATAAACACAGAGATACAATAATACACAATTTCTATTAATGTGTGAAATGTACATAATTGAAAAAATACAGAGTGAAAGACTCGCTAGAATGGTGGCAACTTATCTCTGAGAAGAGATGTGATGGCTACTCACATTCGCAAGAAGATGATTGTTACAATGAATCTCCAAAGTCATTTTTAACATAAGTAAAATACAAAACCCTAACCCTGGAAGATGAAAATCTAAAAGGTTTGCGGGCCCCAATGGGGGTAGTTGATACGTCAACTTCCCAGGGGAACATCTTTTGCATACGATCTTCGTTTGGGGCGTTTGATACACCATTTGAAAGGTATAATTGAGAAAAACGATTTTTGATTGTCCTAGAAAAGTTACTAAGGTATTCTCTTTGGCCCCAAATCCCCAAAAAACATCGTTTAGGGCCTAAAAAATGGCCCCAGATGTTTGAAACCCGAAATTTTTTTGAAAAACTGCCAAGGTGGAAAAAAAAAATTCGAGCCAGTGGAATAGGTGGGTGGAAACCGATATCCACCTGGATCAATCCTCCCTCCTTAATAAGAAATGGTCTCCATTGCGTTGAGTTCCTGGGAGAGAGGGGGAAGCATTTTCTTAAGCTGAACCTTGGTGACCTGCTTGCCTTGCTGGATAAGTTGTGTTGCTTACTTTGTTGAAGGTTGTCACGAACCTGTTGTTGGCGGGCTTGAATTTGTTCAACAAGTTGAGATACATGAGATGAATATGTGCAAAAGGAATCTTTGCACTTTGATGCAATCTTGTCGACCTGCTTCTATTGGATAGAAGGTGGATGGGCTGAGGTTGTAGTGGTTGGAGTGTCCTTCTGTTCACCTTTTGAATAGATTGTGAAGAAATTGAATTTTGTAGTATGAGATACTACCTTGTGGAATTGTTTAGGTGGGACAACAGTTGGAACTACCTCTGGTATTCTGTAGAGATGACCCCCCCAGAGTAACAATGACACTATGGGGTCAATAATCATAAAGAACATGGAGCTTCCACATATATGACTAGCCTAATAGAACATCACAGACATCCAGCAGGGAAACATCACATAATCCCTCATCCTTGAAGGGCTAGATGTCGTATGACAATTGACACTGCTGGATGACATAGAGATATCGTCCCCGACAAATCCACCCGATGTTGTATGGATGCAGGTGTGGTGTTGTTGACAATCCCAACTATTTGATGACCTTTGCTAAGATGAGGTTATTTTGGCTTCCACTATCAACAAGAAAATGGAGTGGGGTCCCCTTCACCCACATCTGTGAATGAAAAAGGTGCTCCCCCTTTTCAAGATCTGTTGGTTCTTCTAGTTGAATTGTTGCATTCATGAAAATAACAGTGGGGTCTACATCAATGATCTGTCTTCTACTAGTATTTTCTAAATCAGATTCCTAATCAGGGTTCGAATCCTTGTCTTTGATCTCAACCACTAATGACTGCTTTGAGCAACATTCGTCAGTGTTGTGCCAGAGGATTTTGTGGAAATCACACCACTTCCCAGTGTTGTTCTTCATCTTCCCGTGACCCTTCTTTTCCTTTGGCTTGGACTGGTTTTCAGGAGGTTTTTTGTTAAGGTCATCTTTATCATACTTTGGTTTTTTTGGATTTGCGAACCCAAACTCTCGCTTTTTCTAGTGCTTAAATATCTTCTTGATTTTAACTACATATCGATAAGCAGCACCCAGTGATGTATCTATGTAGATACCCATGGTATTTCATAACCAAATGTCACTCGGAGTATTTGATACCTAGCTTGGTGCACAAGGTATGGAAGGTATTGGTGAACTCCAAAACCACTTGTCCCCTCTCTTGCCGCAGTGTGGTCCATATTATGTATTGGTCTTCATAGTTTCCAACATGGTAATATTCTTCTCTGACTGCATCCAAAAAAATGTCCCAAGTGGTCTCGGCCCCATATATTCTAGACTCCTCTATGGAACTTTTCTACCAGTAAGTTTCCCACCAATGTTTGACATGGGGGAGATCCTTAAGGAGTTCAAAGGTGTTCTTTTCCTTGTAGGAACATTTGTGAACAGAGAAATATCCTTCTAGCAGATTTAACGATTTGTCTAGGATATCTACATCTATCTGTCCTTCAAATACAATAATATCAAAATTAAATTGTACCTTGAAAGGAGAGGTGCCTCCAAAGTGGCCTCTTGATGAAGATGTGTCAGTTGTTATCAATAGGCATTGAAGGATGTGGGAAACATTCTCCATCGTTTCATCCCTCTGTCGCATGAGTGCTTGCTCAAGCAACATATTAATAAAATATTCTACTCTGTCATTTTTCTTTTCTTCCTCGATGGGGGCTTTCTTGGGCATACAAGAATGATTTTACTCAAGAGAGACAAGCTCGAGACCCAACTTTCTATACTTTGACCTCGTCAGGGACATGCATTGAAAAACGATCAACATCATCATGCTCTGATACCACTGATCAATATTATTTTTGGCACGAAATGAGAGAAAACATATAATAAAGAAATGTACAGATATGTATCATATATCCAACAATATAAAAAAATTATATCAAAGATATAAACACACAGATACAATAATACACAATATCTATTAATGTGTGAAATGTATAGAATTGTAAAAATACAGAGTGAAAGACTCACTAGAATGGTGGCAGCTTATCTCTGAAAAGAGATGTAATGGATACTCACATTCACAAGAAGATGATTGTTATAATGAGGATCCAAAGGCCTTTTTAACATAACTAAAATCCAAAACCTTGACCACGAAAGATAAAAATCCAAAAGGTTTGTGGGCCCCGATGGGGGTAGTTGATACGTCAACTTCCTGAGGGCATAAATTTTGCATACGACCTATGTTTGGGGCACTTGATACACCGTTAGAAATTTATAACCGAGAAGAAAAAATTTCGATTGGCCCAGGCTAGTGTCATAAGTAGTCACTTGGGCCCCAAATCCCCAAAAAACGTCATTTAGGGCCTCAAAATGGCTACGAAAGTTTGGAACCAGAAAAACTGTCGAAAAACTGCCAAGGTGGAAAACTGTTTTTCGAGCTAGTGGAATAGGTGGGTGGCAACCGATATCCACCTGGATCAGGTAGTCAACAGGATGATTTTCCATATCCTATGAATGTATAATTCCAAACATCCATTCACATGGGATGAAAGTGTTCCTTATGTTCAACATAACTACAACAAAGCCCTCCATAGCTCTATTGGCCAAAACCATTTTCAAGTGTGCTTGGGGTTCCAACCATTGGCCCCCATTGACGTAGATATTACCATTGCATACGCATAGGAAGAGTCCTCCCATGCTCATACAAAGGTTGATCGGGAAACCAAATTTGTTGAGCGCATGTTGGCACAAGGGGAGACCCAGGGTTCAATGCTTCAACAATGCACCAACAAAACCCTAACTACCAGCCCTTTCGGCAACACCTGCGAAGCATGCGAGGTCTCACCCAAGGTAGAGGCAGGGGGGGTTACAGGACGCAGGTGTTTGTTGTTGGATTACTGAGAGGGGGGGTGAATCAGTAATAGCATAATTATAATCCTTTTTATTCAAATAATCCAAGTGTTATATCAATGTAGAATTGTTATCAAATAATGAGCAATAATAAATGAAAAATCACACACATACGCAATATACCACTGTTTTACATGGAAACCCAAATCGGGAGAAAACCACAAAATTCTTTTTCTTATATGTATTGAAGAATTACATTCATTGGAAGCACCAACTTCCTTTGTTTTCCAGTTGCAATTGGAAGGAGGCTCCAACCCCCTAGTTTCTCAAGATATAACCCGAGGGAAGCTCCAACTCCCCAATTCTTTGGATACAACCAAAAGGAAGCTACAACCCCCTATGTTCTCTGGCTACAACCGGAAGGTGACTACAACCACCTGTCCTTTCCCCGTCCAACTGCCCTGAAGTAGAAGTAGAATGATGGAACCACTGTCACACTATCACTCTGAGATATACCAATGTAAACCTGTACCAATAAACCTAAATAATTCATCAACCATGCATCAACCTATACCATAAACAAGTGCATCAACCATGCACCAAACTGTACCATAAACAAGTGCATCAACCATGCACCAACCTGTACCAAACAATCTGTAATCAACCTGTACCATAAAAAGTGAAACCAACCATGTACAAAGTATGTATCAATCATGTGTCAACTACTCATCAACTATGACTCATCAATATGTACCAACATCATCAGCTATATACCTCATGTATGTGCCAACTCATCAACTACTTGTCTCAACCATGTACCCAAATTGTACCTCAACCAAACGCCCTCATCCATTTCATCATCCAAATATGATTTAAACTCTATAATAGACCTGGTGTATATTATCACATACCTGCAAACCTTCCTTAACTTTAAACAACAAGAGACTAGCATTTACATCAATGTTTTCTTTAGTCTCACATGAATAGTTTTGGATTAGTCAACAACCCTAACTTGAAATAATCATAACTTTGTACCTGTAATGAATACAGATATGAAACTAATACACAATGTTCTTCAGTGTGTTTTGATGCAATTCCTCCATGTGTCACTACTTGGAACCTCTCAGAAAAGTACTTATAGAAAAAATGTCATACCTTGCTGAATTCTGGATTATTCTAGAGAGCAACCTTGTAGAGAGTTCCTCGCACGGAATATTTGTTGAATCAATATGAAACTATTACAAAGAATACTATAGACTCTACTATAACCAACACATTTTTTATTACATAATTTGGATCTGTTATGAATAAGTTATGACGTTTTTACCCGAAACATCTGTGTTTGACTAGTTTCAGGACTAGCCACAAACCCTATTTTCCATGAAGTGTAACTCCAAAAATACAAAGACCCACAAGATGAATTTTTTACCACGGATACTTGGATATGTTTCCTCAATGGCATAGAAATTGCATGGTCTAAAACATTCTAGAAAAAAAGTTATTATGAAAATGGTGAGATGACCTGTAAATAACATACCTTAGAAAGCATTATCAAAAGAATTTATCCTTCCTTTAATTCCAGCCTTCTTTTCTTCGCCTTCCCTCAGAAATTCATCTTATATATCCTTTCGTTACCTTAGAAACCTATAGGTATTAAATATTCTCAAGTGTGTATAAAATGAGAGAGCCTTGCCTCTTATTTATACTCTCCAAGTAGCTTCCTTAAAAACATCTTCTAGGTCACTTTGCCCACTTTCCTTATTTTATGGTTAACCCACTTCTAATTTATCCATTAAATTTATTATTTAAACAATTTATTTTGTATTCACTGTGAATTAGAGTACACTCATCAATTCACTTTATTATTTACCTTCTAAAATCTCTTAAACCACTTTGACTACTTTGACCTT
>SNQJ01S0019752.1:69820-90882 GCA_010110895.2 Picea sitchensis
ATTTACCTTCTAAAATCTCTTAAACCACTTTGAGTACTTTGACCTTTTGGGGCTTCTAGATGACATAAGAGGGTCCTCCAACTTCGTAAGGCCATAAATCTCAAACCATGAGGAGTTATGTGACGTTCCACATACCACCAGAAATGGAATGAAATTTACCATCCATATAGAGTATTATTACCTAAAAATATATCAAAACTCATACCATTATCCATTAAACAAACTTGAGTCCATTACCCAAACCTGGGTTCTCCAACTTCTCATGGCCATAAATCTCTAACCGTGAGGAGTTATGTGATGTTCCACATACCACCGAAAATGGCATGAAAAGAACTATACATATAGGATAGTTTAAATGAAAAATTCACTAACCTTCAGCTCATTATTCCACAAATAAGCATGAGTTATCTAATCATACTTCTAGGATAACTCAATCTGCAAAGCGTCTTCCCGTGAGGGATTTGACCATAAGGGGACCACTTTGGAGTTCATAAATTTCTACTTATTATCAACCATGACAAGACAATAATGAGTCATATTTACATCAAACAATATTGGGTCCATTACCCAACTTTTGTGATACGGGGCTTTCTTCAAGGGTTGACATCAATGACAACCAACCTTAATCAACATTTGTAAGCAAGTTGGGACATAGATATGTCATAGAAACACTTCACAGGTTACTCTATTAAAACTTAGAATATGATAAGAATTATTTCATTATCTTTATTAACATCGTAGAACAAACCCTAATATGGATCGATGTAGTAACAATAAAGATAAGCATTTACACCACTTAGCACATAGCATTAAGTTATATCTAACATTCATTTTTCCTTAACACATGTAAATCACTAAGAAACAACAGATGTATCTATCATACATAACATTTAAGGCAATGAGAAGATTCATAACATAACCAACAAAGCGCAAAGAAAACCAAAGTCACAAGATCTACGTGGTTCACCCCAGTGTAGGGCTACGTCCACCAACTGCTTTGTCTTCTTTATTATTCTTCAATCTATTTCATTCAGTTTCTCCTGTGCAATAAGCCATAGATCCAAGCTTTGCACCAGATGATAGATTTGTGCATTGAGCACCAGATCCTCCTTCCAAACTTGGTCAAGGCACAAAGACAACTTCTCTATTGAGAACAGAGTGTTACTCACATACATTCCATGGTACAAAACCGCTCAAAACTACTTGCACTTAACTCCACAAGTTATTTTCTACTTCTACCCTACATTCTTACTTATTTATACTTTTACAATAAGGCCTAATCATGGGTAAACCCCATGGGATGACATCCCATAACCCATTAAAAAACCCTAAAGTACTCCTTTTTGGGTCCACATATCTCGCAAAATAAGTGAGATCTGCAATCTCAGCTCCACCTGGGCACTACATCTTCGACTAGCTTGTCGAAGTCCAAAAGTGGTCCAAACATAACCAAGGTTTCCTCAAACCTTGGTCAAGGGCCAACATGCCCCCAACACTCACCTGTGACTCATCCCAAGTCACTCATGTCTGGGCAATGTTGCTTTTAAGGCCTCGAGCTTCACTTGAGTTTCCTCGACTTGATGCTTCGCCTGAGCCTCCTGCTCAGTGATTTCCTAGATTGTTTGTGTTGTAAGAGGACCTTCTAGGTGTTGTTCCACTATTGAAACTAGTTGGTTTAGTTGTGAGCCTTGTCCCTCAATTTCTTTGAACACCTTGAAGGCTTCATCCTGCATTCGTTCCATCTTCTGCATGACTTCCATTACTCTTCCCTAGATGGCAGTAATTTGTTGCTGGACTGCACACTGCTCCTGGGATATTTTCATTCTCTTGACTACAATGAGTAGCTTCATTTTTTCCTGCACGAAGAATCCTGCTGTTGTGCCTCTTGTAGTTGCGCTTTCAACTTCCTTAGCTATGGATCCTCTGCGAGGCATTCACAATTCTACGCACTTATATCACTCAATTGTTTTCACTTTGAGGGGAGGGTCGTTATCCTTATTACTATGTTCTTGGAATTTTCTTCACTTATATCGCACACTTCCTGTGGGGTTCTCGGTACTACTTGGACCTCCAACTTTGTTATCCTCACTTGAAGATGTTGGATGGTCTCAGTGAGCTTCACCACTTGAGCCTCGACCGACTCATGTTCCTCCTTTGCCAACCCTGACACAGAGTGACATGATTTACTCATAGCATCCTTAACCATGGTACGTTCTGTGATAAAGTGTTCCTTTTCTCTATATATCTTCACTTTGTCCTCCTGGATCATCGCCTAAAACTCTTCTTTCTCATTTTCATAGGTGGTTACATAGTACCGCGCTACGTGTAATTTCTCTAAGACTTCATATTTTTCTTGTTTCAAGGATTTTGTAGCCTTCTCCTTTTCTTCCTAGATTCTCTAAAGTCAAACCTTTGTCACATCTTCTAGTCTTCTCAATCGGGATGGCTCATCCCCAATTTTGCAATCTGTGATGAGGAAGGCTCAATAGGTACTACGCGGACCAAACGAATATCTTGTCGTATTTCCTTTAGTTCCTTCTCGATCCTTCCATACAACTCCTCCTGCTTCGTGCCATATCTATGCAAGATGTCCTCGGAAGAATCCTCCATAGCTCCACAGATCAAACTGATATCATCCTCCGTGAGCGTGGCCTCTAACTGAGGCCTACTGGCTCACATCTTCTTTCTTGTTGAAGGTTTATGCGGAGAAACCTTCCTCTTCTGTGATGTTCCTGTTTCAACAGAGGTATCTTTCAGCGGTGTAGCTTCACCTTCTCATTTATTTTCTCCTTCAACCCCTCCTCCTTGTCTATTTTCTTCATCTCCTCCTCCTAGCGAGATAGATCCTTTTTCTTCAGAGGCATTGTCCTCCTCATCAATCTCTATATTCTGGATTTATTCCTTCTTTTTCTTCTTCTTTGTCCCACTGGACTGTCTAACATGCTCGACCTGGGTGACCATGGGGCTTCCTATGGTGTCAGTGTCAGAGAGTTCTACATCAACAACAGGTACAAGGAACTCCTCTGGCCACTCCTTTGTGATCTGCTCCATGTCATCATATGTTATCTTATAGTACGATTGTAACTCTTCCTTTCTCTCATCTCTGCCCGCAGTAATATATATGAAATGTGGATCTAGGGGGAAATTCACAAATGGTTAGTACTAGTGGAAGGTGCGTGGTGTCATGCGTGGAAATGCTTCAATGTCAACCTTCAGTTGCTGGTAATATGCATGGAACACAGAATTGGACTGCCACTGCTTTGACATATCATTGGTGTGCCACAAGGTAGAAAAACTAGCAGCCAATGACTCTGATGGTTCGATCTTCGGAAAGGTGGCTCCTTACGGCATTTTCCAAGCGACAAATGCGATCAAAACGATAAGCTAGATGAAGTGGAATTTGTATCTCAAATCTTGAGCTTCACGACAATCCTTACTAATTTCATTGACGAGGTAACTCACCCAGTTCATTTGCATGCCCTCCACACATTTTCCTATGAGGTCCACCACGAATTCGATGACCTGTGTGGGGCATTTCATTCTTACAATATTTCCATCTATGAGTTGGAAAGTGAGGCGCATTGCACCATCCTGTATAGAGGCTACCTTGTAGCCTCGCTTTCCTTTTTTGACTTCGTCGTAAGATTCCTTGATGCACTATGCCAGGGAGCGGTCTAAGGAATTCCCTGAATAAAACTACCGAGGGTCATGTCCTTGCATGCTTAATATTGTAATCAAGTGGATCAACGTCGAATCCACAGTAATCCGTTGGTTGAGCCACAGGTATCCACCATGGTATCACGACAAGAGGATTTTAACTCAAGATTTAACCTCCCGGTGGCGGCGAAAATGGGGAATCTTCATCACATTTAGCACATTGGACTGCGCCAGCTCCTTAATCCATGGCTGGGAGACCAGGCGAGGATTCTTCGTAGTTGTCTTCGTCAAGTATCGGTGGGGTGCGAGCTTAACATAGTTCTTTTTGTCACCCAGATTGAAATCGTTGTTCTTTAGTAACAGGATATGTCCCAACTAACTTCCAACTACGCATATTCCTTTCAGAATGTACGTGGTGATCAAGGTGTACTCGTAATCTTGTGGGATGTTATCATGGTTAACCGTGCCAGCCAAAGGTATGATATACTCTGGTAGGATGGACGGGATCTACTTTGCATTATCCAGATCGCCGCGATGCTTACTTCGCTGCTCAGTTGCGGGGTTAGCATGACCGGAATGACGTCTAGTCAAAGGGGAAGCCTGCAGTCCACTAGTCAATGATGCCTAGACCCCTTCAGATAATTGTTTGTCAGCCATTATCTTCCCGAGGTCCTCCTCGACAGACTTCTCTAATGCACTAGGTTCTCCTGACATTCTCACTTTTAAACAGACAGGTCGGGGTAGGTGAACAAACAGGAGGGGTAGATAAACATATGGTGAGGTGTAGCTTCTGATAGCACAACTCGACACACAATCAATTATCTTCTTGATTTAGTTAATCACAGAAGAAAAAATTGGTCCCGACGCAGCATCCGACAGGTTAAATAAGTGAGGCACCGTAACATATTCTTTCAATGTTTAGGAATGCTTCCATCAATGTGAATCTGTCTGTTATAGAGTGGTCTCAATTTCCCAAAAGTGGTCCATCCACCCATAAATGTGTTTCCTAGACATTTCAGAGCATTGTTATAATGGGAAGGAAGCTTCCAACGATCATATAGCTTCGCCAGGGTGAAGTCCCATTTTGTGTGGTTATGTCTCCTGTGAGGTTCCAGTCTGCGAACTCTTCCATCTATTCTTTGTAGCCTCTTGCAGCTTTTCCAACTTAGATTTCTTTTTATTGAGCTTCCTTGCCTTCTTTCCTATGATCTAAGTCTCTCTAACTATTTCTGGAATCCTCTTTCCATTCTTATTCTTATCTTCTCCTAGCATAGTGACTTCACACTATTGATGTGCTCTCAAAGGGTCTGAAGTTAATATCCCTTCTCTTTAAACTTTCTGGGTGGGTATTATGCTTTCTTGCATAGATGGGTCCTTCAAACCTTCTTGCATTCTTTCAACCTTGATAGCTAATTCTCTTCCCTTATGTCCCTCCTGCGTTGTTACATTTTTCTGTTGCTTCGACTTATCCTCTCATTCTTCTATGAGTCAATTTATTTTTCTAGCTATGAAATCCCTTAGTTCTTTCTTTTTCTTTTATGTGGCTTCTTCCTCTTCTTTCCTTATGATTTGATCTTTCTCAATCCAAGGCTTACCTAACAAAAGAGGGAAAGGGGACTTATTCTCAACAAACTTAATGACTTCAAATTCCTCTTCAGTCGATGTTCCATGAACAATAATAGGTACATTAGTAACTCTTCTACATAAGGTTATCATCTTTCCCTTAAACAAGCCTATCTTTCCAAATGAAGGTACAATAGTAGGTTTTGCAAAAATTTCCCAAGTGTCATCTGTCATAAGAACAAAGAACAAAGCTTTACCTCTTTTAAGATCTTAACTCTTTTCTTTAGATCAGATTTCTTTCTTAGCACAAAGATTCACAATTCAAGTAGAGTACTACGCACTACAACAATAGATATACACATATATTCTCTATTCTTTACTTCAATTCCCAACAATCATAGTTTTAGGTCCCAACAACAGAACCATTTGTTGGCATAGGGGAAGACCTAGGGTTCAATGCTTCAACAACACACCAACAAAACCCCAACTACCGGAACTTTTGGCAACACCTGCGAAGAAGGTGAAGTCTAACCCAAGGTAGAGGTAGGGGGGGTTACAGGACGCAAGTGTTTGTAACCAAGATGGAACACAGATCTGTGATAGAAACACTTCACATATTACTCTATTAACACTTAGAATATGATAAGCATTAGTTCATTAGCTTTATTAACATCACAGAATAAACCCTAATATGGATCGACGCAGTAACAACAAAGATAATCATTTCCACCACTTAGCACATAACATTAAGTTAGATCTAACATTCATTCATCCTTAACACATGTAACGCACTAAGAAACAACATATCTATCTATCATACATAAAATTCAAGGGACTGAGCAAATTCATAACATAACCAACAAAGCACAAAGCAAACCAAAGACACAATATCTACATGGTTCACCCCAGTGTGGGGCTACATCCACCAACTGCTTCATCTTCTTTATTATTCTTCAATCTCTTAAATTTAGTTGATCCTATGCACTAAGCCACAGAACCAAGATTCACACCAGACAGGAGATCTGCGCACTGAGCACCAGATCCTCCTTCCAAACTATGTCAAGGTACAGATACAACTTCTCTATCGATCACAGAGCCTTAGCCACATACATTACATGGCACAAAGCCGCTCAAAACTACTTGCACTTAGCTCCACAAGCTATTTTCTAATTCTACCCTACATTCTTACTTATTTATACTTTTACAATAAGGCATAATCATGGGTAAAACCCATGGTCTGACATCCCATAACCCATTACAAAAACCCTAAAGAAACCCTTGTTGGGTCCACATAGCTCGCAAAATAAGTGAGATCCGTGATCTCAGCTCCGCCTGGGCGCTCCATATTCGACCAGCCCGTCGAAGTCCAAAAGTGGTCCAAACCTGACTAAGGTTTCCTCAAAACTTGGTCAAGGGCCAACAACACATACAACAACAAGTTCATGATATTGTGAAGAAATCCAATGCCAAGTACAATAAATGCCACAGTCAGCATCAAGTACCACACAAATTTCAAGTGGGACATAAGGTCTGGTTTCATTTTAAGAAAGTGTTCCTTAAAGTACCTCATCGAAAGTTGCGCCCACTCCAATACAGGCCTCAAAATATCACCAAGGTTGTGGGTGAGAATTCTTTTGAATTAAGTATTCATTATTTCCTTGGATTGCACTCGGTATTTAATGTGGAACTATTCTGACCATATTTTCCACCTCTCCTGGACAGTTCGAATGCGGCCTAGTAGTTGGCCCCTGCAAAACTCAATCCTTCCTCCATCGAATAGGTGCCAGTTTATCGGATCATGGACAACAAAACAAAATAAACCCACCATCAAATTATCAAACTCTATCAGTTTGTCAAAGAAGACAAGTTTCTTCATTAGGACAAGTGCCTCACCAGGAGTCAGGTTCAACAAAAGTTTCCTCATCTGATGCAGGAACTTGAAGCAATGAATACCATTGCTTCCTAATGTGGGAGTAATGATCCAGGTGGATATCAGTGTCCACCCACCTATTCCACTATCTCAAAGACCAATTTCCATTTTGGAAGTTTTTTCCTATTTTTTCGGGTCTTAAACTTCTGGGGCCATTTTGAGGCCCTAAACGACATTTTTTGGGCCCTCCACATCCAGACTCTAGGATTTATCCATAGTGTGATGAAAATATGTGTATTCCTCAAAGATTTATTTCCAATGAGCTATCATGCACCTAAAATAGAGTTTGTATGCAAACATTACGACCCTAGGAAGTTGATGTACCAACTTACCCCATTGAGGCCCACGTGAATTTTGGCGCTTCATCTCCTAGGGTTAGGTTTTTGGATGTTTAAGGTTTCCTCATTTATGATTTATGTTAAAAAGGCCTTTGGAGCCTCAATGTAACCATGTTATTTCGAATGAGCATAGCTAACACATCTCCTCTCATAGATAAGCTACCACCATTCTATCTAGCTTGTGTGCTTTTGCATTTTACAGTCTTTTATATTTCAGACAATCATTAATAGAATATGAGATTTACTATATTAATGTGTTCATTGCCATATCTCTATGTAATTATTTGTTATATCTATGTTATATCTCTTCCCTCATATCGTTCCTAAAATAATCTGGATCAATATTACTGATTAAGGGTTCATTACTTATTAGGAGTCAAATGTTCTAGTTAGTGACTTAGGACCCATGATTTAGGTATTTGTTCATAGGATAGGGGTAGGTGGGGAAGGGGGAGAGTGTGTTAATGGGTAATATATGTGGGATTATGGTTAGTGACTAGGTGTTGGGGCTAGGGTTAGTGGTTCGTTTATTATAGGTTGAGGTTAATTTGTTTGGGTTTAAGGAGTTATCTCTTAATGGCTCAATGATTAAGGGTTAAGGATTATGGGGTTAAATACTAGTGGTTAGTTAGTGACTAATTAAGCATTAGGAATATACATTTTTTGGGGTTATGGGGTGTTATATAATTAGATTTCTAAGTGTTATGTGTGTGGAATAGGCTCACTAATTTAGTAGGTTACTCAGATATGTTATTTGTTATGTTATGTGTATGGGTTAAATTCCTAGGGTAGGTTAGTGTGTTAGGTGCCTAGGTTAGGTTAATGGGTTAGTGGTAAATTAAAGAAATATAAATATGATGAAACAACATCTCTAATTAAATCCAAGACCCACTGTTATGAACAATGATCCTCTATAGCTCTCATTAAAGTAGGAATCAACCCAATTTAAGATCTAGATAACAAAGAGGATCCACCAAGGAGGCATACAATATATAAACCAATCCTAAATGATAACTTTGAATGAACCATATTAATCATAACATGTTTTCCTTGATACACCACCTCTATAAATAAAATTGTGTAATAACATCCTCTCCAAAGAAATTTTTAAGGCTCCACACTTATCTTGAAGTGTATAAACCTTGGTGAATCTTACTAAATCTTAAAATGGAAACCATAAAATGATTGGATACAATTTTGTAAAAATATTCAAATTTCTAAGGATTTCTAAGCTCAATTTTTAGAGTAAAACACTTCTATCCTCTAGGATTTGGGTTAATCATTTTAGAAAAAAATGAAAATTGACAAATCTTTTTTTACCAAAAAAAAGGGAAAATTAGTCTATGTACAAAATTTAACCTCTAACTTTTTCTTGTTCGTCTCTCACTATGATATTAACATCATAAAGAAATTTGATATTATTCCTTGTAAATTATTTATGCTTTTTATTTTTATATATTATTACAAATCATTAAAATATTAATAAGCAAGTACCAATTCCTATCTTAATGGGACAGATGGATCCATAGTCTGATGGGAGTTTCATAACCCAATGGATTGCATGCGTTTAATAATAATAATTACATTTTTCTTAGAAAATCCTTTATTTAATTGTCATCCTTGAGGTGTTATTTTGATCTCTCTATTATTCTTTCAAAAAGACAAATATGATTTTATCATTATTTTTTCAAAAACTTGTAAGAATGGCATGTATCTATTTTATATTATAATATTTAAATGTTTTCTCTAATATTACCCCTAACCCCCAACCTCATATGAGGGTGGGTATGTATTCTCTAATATTACCCCCCACCCCCACTCTAATATGAGGGTGGGGGTGGGGGATAATATTAGAGAAAACATATTATGTTTTCTTTAATACTATGTAATGACCCTCGTTGTTATGATTACATATGACGCAAAGAAAGTGCACAATTTTTTTGTCTTTTTTATAAGAAGGAAGGTAAAAACGAAAATTGTCGATCAACACAACTTGACGACAAACACAACACACGCAATATCATGCCTAATAAGCTAAATACAACATCAATCAATCCAACACAACCAACATCAAGCGACACGGGTAACTAGGACCTTCACGATGAGCGACTAACAAAATCAAATTCAAGCGCTACAGAGCGAATTACATAACATCAATTTGATTATCACCTCATTGTCATCAGAAGCACATGTCCCAATCCAGGTTATCATACGCACTCGTCGCATCAATCGAGCTAAACAAGGTGCAAGGTAGCTATAATCAATACAGGTTTAGACTAGCTCAACAATCTATGGATCACATCAACATTTTTCCACCGTAAGACCATTCCAAGAACAATACATCCAACCTAAACCTATCGTTAAAAGCATATAACAACACTCACCCACCTTTCTTTAAAATATAACAAAGTTTAACCATGCTTACATCCTTAGTGCTAGCTATAACTATGCTAGGGTTAGATTGAAATACCACAATTCTTTTCCTAAATATAAAATATAGCCCTGCTCATGCTTAAAATGCATCAATGTGAAACTAAATATAACAATGCAGATATGATCATGACTTACTTAGATATCACAAGGTTTAACCTAAAACATAACAATATTTTATTCAATTACAAGACGTATTAGTGCCATAGCCTCTTCAGTGATTCCAACATTTTCCCAATAAATAATTATAAAACAACTAACTAACAAAGGGAGTAAATCGCTATAAATCAACAAAAGGGAATAAACCGTCATAAAACAATTTACTAACAAAGGAAATATTTCGTTATAAAACAATCAACATCAAGGGATTAATCATTTTAACACAATTAACAAACAAAGGGATAAATCGTTATAATCCAATTAACATCAAGGGTGATAATTGTTACAACACAATTATCAAACAAGGAATAAATCGTTACAATCATCTCTGGAAGTATAATTGATGCAGAAGTAAATAAAGTTGTTTAAGGAAATAACGAATAATATATTCCCTGTGGAAATACCCAACAATGATCTACTTACTTCCTTAACTCTCCTTGTCACAAGAAAAGGCACTACTTACATTTAATATCGACTATAATATTGGAAGGTACACAAACTAGGATCTTAACCATAAGAAAAGAAACATCTACTACATAAAAAAATGGAGACAACAATTGAACAAGGTCGTAAATGTCATCTGTGCATCGGTTTAAAAGTGGAAGCCATCAAGAAACATCAGACGAGAATTATGTCATTAAAATTTAGAAGAAGAACAGTCATTTGTGCATCCGTTTAAAAGTGGCAGCCATCAAGAAGAAACAATGCTCTTATGGATTCTATGCAAAGCCCTTCTAAATCAAGATTGTAATAATTACTTAACATAATAATACAACAATAATCATGTCTAACCATTTGATTTAATCTCCATAATCAGCATGGTCATCTATGACGTTGTTGACAAGTGTAAGCTCCCACAGTGAATGAGAAAAAAGGGTTCTATCAGTGTATCTCGAATTACTCTCGGACAGAGGTAAAAAGGGATGCGTTCTAAGTGTCAATGTAAATTCTAGAAATAAGGTTAATGGCGATAAAAATTGATTCCCCAATAAGTCCCACGCCATATCCATTCCAAAATAAAAAAATTCCCAAGGATTCAACACATCCGTTTCACCCATTGAAATAAATAAAATCAATAAGTAAACTCAACATTTAAATCATAACTCAGTCTGCAGGTAAATAACATTATCGTTGTAATAAAATTGTTGTAACGATATCGCTATAATAATATCGTTGTAATAAAATCGCCATAAAAAATCTTTGTAATAAAATTATCATTGTAATAAAATCACCATTCATCATTATTATATGAGGAGATTGCAATAGTTGGCATTCCCAGTAGTTATAATTCACCAATTAAAATATATTCAAATCAATCATATTAAAAATCGCTTCCAGACATATATATACAAAATCATTGTCTGTACAAAAAGCGATGCCATTCACATATATATAAATTCGTTGTCTATATAAAAATACATTGTCTATCCTATATAATTGTTGTGCAAATAACAATAAAATCCATAACTAAAGAACAATAATAATCCATAACTAGAATGTTGTGTAAAAACAATAAAGATCATGTCTACAATGATAGCGCATGTGCATTAAGCACTCCAAGTATTACACACACAGTCACCACGCAGTCATCAGAGATCTGAAAACGCATAGCAATGAAGTGGAAATGCAGATTAATGAAGTGGTAATCCAACAAGAGATTCAGAATGCAATGAAGTTGAAACGCATAGAAATGAAGTGGAAATGTTGGGTAAAGTGAGGGTTAAAACAAAGTGTAAACGCATGGTGAAAAATCAAGTATAAATAGGGGGTGACGAGATTACAACTCAAGGGAAAATGCAGAGGAACTCGCTACAAATAAACGCTTGGAAGAGGAATGATAGTACACTTATTATCCATGCATAGGAAAGCATGGCATTTGAATCTAAATATTTAACACCAGAGTGAAAGACAGTCGATTTGGCTCCTGGCCGACTACTGAGGCACAGACTAATAACTTAAGGATCACAGAACAAAGGATAAAAACACAAATTTGCATCTGAATCTTCTCCATGGAGAAGAAAATAATGAAATAAAAGAGTAATCAAGGAATACAGAAAACGCAGGAAGGAGATACAAATGCGCAAGCAATGTTTTGAGTCTGAGGCTCATTCTGGCCACGCGCAAATATACAGTAACTCAGAAATAAAGGATACTTTGGATAGCAAGGGGTTCTTACTGAATGAATCAAGAGACAAGGGAAATTCAATTACCTTAGAAATACATGGGCAAGGAAAGCTCATAGCAATGAAATTTTCATCTGAGTACAGTAAACTACACAAGTGTAAATTAAATTTCATTGCAAGTAACAACTTTAACAGGCATACCTTAGCCAAATGTGAATTCTCTGAAGTCCCTGTCCCACGTGCGCTCTGTCCAACTCCCGCTTTCCAACCAATGTGACCTCACCGGTACCTCCCAGCCAACACTAGGGGTACTCTTCTTCCTCCTGAGCCCCCCGAGCCACAAAGGGGCCACACACACAATACCAGATAATGCTAGCACCCATCTCACCTCGCAAGGTTGAGCTACCACTCGTTACGAGCTGGGCATCCCAACTCCCACAAGAGAAATTTCAGTGAAGATAAAATTCAGCAGTGTAACGTTACACAAACTAGATGTGATCCACACTCCTCCTCCTCCATCATTTTTATAGATTTTTCTTAGTCATTAGTTTCCCACAACCCTCATTGGATTCCCTTTTTATTTAATTAATTTCGAAAAACCTTCCCCGTACACATGTCACCTGATCGCCTAGTTGCACCAAAAAATCTATTTTATTAATTAATTAAATATTCCTATTTCCCTCACCCACCAAAAGAATTCATAAAAATGCTCCTCGGTGTCCCAATATTCCCTTATAATTCTTAAATGACTTACACCTTTCTTAATTCCTAGTTTAGTTCATAAATAGAAAGTTCCAAAGGCTAGATTCCTTACTAAGTTAGACATTCATCTTTTTCTTTAAGTTTCCCCTTTTCTTTAAGTTTCTCATTTTCCTTAAGTTTCATTTTTTCTTTTAAGTTTCCCCCTTTTTCCTTTTTAACTAAAAATCAATTTAGCAAGTGTAGATAAAAACAACCATTTACCCTTTTAATAAATTTAATCATCCATTATAAATTTTACTTTAATAATTAAGTTTGAATTTCTTACCCCCCCTTCTTGTTACATGTTTATTTATTTTTTCTTTAACCACAAGTTCTATTTAGGCCTAGGTTTTAATTTCCCTAGTTTGGATGACAATTTTTAAGGGAACTTTTAGTTATTAAACTTTACTCATACCATCATCTATTTTAGGGTCGACCAGGTTCTAAAGGGGCATAATTTTCTAGGCACTAGGTTTATTAACTTATCATAGTTAAAATCACAATGTGCCCTTCAGGACACACTGCATGCTCCAAGGGTGCCACTCGGCTCCTTCTGTTTTCTTTGTGCGACATGCCCTTCAAGACACACTACATGCTCCAAGGGTGCCACTTTCCTCTTTCCATTCTCTTTGTGATACATTCCCTTTAAGACACACGACGTGCTCCAAGGGTGCCACTCGCCTCTTTCCATTTTCCTTGTGTGGCATTCCCTTCAAGACGCACTACGTGCTCCAAGTGTGCCACTCGCCTCTTGGCTGAATTTGGTAGACGTCAAACCCCTGGAGTCAATAATTTGTCAAGTGATCTTGTGGGAGACTAAGGGCCTCTAATAAATAAGGTCCCTGCCTTATTGCATACCCCTTAGAATCATCGCGAGTGACTATCACAGTCTACCCTCACGACATGATGGGTCTTCTCAAACTAGGTAATCGTTAACCTACAGTTTGAGCCACAGTGGAAGTGCTAGTAGGCTGTGGCAGGGTTGCTACCACACCTCTCCCTCAATCTATTTGGTTGTCGTGCATGACCCCTCTACTCCAAATGTGATTCTAGTCGACAAGATATCGCCATCCTCCATCCATTAACGAATCATGTCAGCAATAATAATCAGTTATCATAACATCTAATCATATGTACATATGTCACATCAACAACATTCAAAACCTAACAGTCCACTCCCTGACTCGATCCGAAGTCCAAGGGGTTTCATCGATGCCTCTGCATCCACAATGTTCAGAGTCTTTCACACTCAGGAGAACCCAGTCAATAACACTTGTCTATATAAATAAAAAAATAACATATCATCAAATCCACAATATCTCAAAATCATAGTCAAAACAACCAATATTATAATAACCCAGATCACTTGCATTCAATTGTCCTCAAAGAATAAGTTCTCTCAGTGTGCGTAAGAGCGGGATGTTACATACACCTCCTCTTGATTTAAACTTCATCCTGAAGTTTCACAGCATGTAAATGCTAAAATAAAGTGCATCAGATATCATAGGTCTAGCTATCAACAAAAATGGAAACTCTTGATGCATATCATATGCGTCCTCCCAGGTCGTCGAGTGTGAACTATTATTGTCCCACTAGACCTTGACCTGAACTATTTTTCAACGTCGTAGTTGTCGAATGTGATGGTCTAGGATGTAGATTGGCTATGCCATGAGAATACCCTCGTCAGATACCTGCAAGGAACTCATGTCAATAACATGTGTAGGATCACTAATATAATGTCTCAAAACAGATACATGAAAACATCGTTCATACGCCTCAAAGAATCAGGAAA
This sequence comes from Picea sitchensis, assembly GCA_010110895.2. Taxonomy (NCBI): domain Eukaryota; kingdom Viridiplantae; phylum Streptophyta; class Pinopsida; order Pinales; family Pinaceae; genus Picea; species Picea sitchensis. Next base: position 84,554 of record SNQJ01S0019752.1, read on the forward strand.
GGTTAGTTGATAGGCCATAGGCCCCTTATTTTCCACAATCTTGAAAGGTCCCACAAAACTAGGAGAGAGTTTATCACCCTTTACAAACTTTATTGAACTCTTATGCGGTTTCATCGGCAAGAAGACTCAATCACCAACTTCATAACTATAATCGACATGATGTCCATCGGCATAACTCTTATGTCGATCTTGTGCTTCCTTGATCCTTTGTCTTATTGTTTGCATTTGATATTCAATTTCTTGGATCACTTCTGGTCCCACCAGGATCCTATCCTCAAGTCGATCCCAACTCAAAGGTGTCTGACACTGTAACACCCTTTTATACTGTAACACTCTGATACCAAACTATAACGCCCCCATTCTGGGCTGGGCAAGAGCTACTTTGCAGAATAACAATCTCATACTTAATTCTATATATAAGACATGCATTTAAGAAAATGAAACACATTTAAACTCAGAGTAACCATAAGAATTACTGCTATTATAAATAATCAATGGCTTTAACATTAAATCATTTGCACAACAGAATACATGATAAATATAATACACAGACATGCATAAAAGTAATTAAAACATCATCTGGTACTTATCTTTGAAACAGTGGTAATTCCACCAACCAGGTGCAGGCCTTCCACAAACCTCCTAGCCTTAGACCACACTGCTCATCAAGCTCACTAGTGGTTCACCCCCAAGTTGGAACTAAGCTCCACCCCCAAGGCAAGGAATCCTAGGCTAGGCTGAGGTTACACGGAATACACACAGTCACAAGGAAGGATTCTCTCCCAGGAACCACTTATGCCCACTTCCCATAGACTCTCCCTCCCCACATGCATGTTCCACCCCATGAGTATACACCTTCTCTGTCACCTAGACAGTCCTTCGGCTACTAATCTCCCTTGCCTTGTCAGCAACAGACCAGACCGGAAGTCTCCGAGATCTATGGCAGCTACAGGGTTCCTTCTAGGAGTTCTCTCCTTCCTATGCACACTCTCTCACCTGGACTTAAGTCCCTAGGCTTATCCCCCTAGGCTCAACAATTAGCCCCTCTTCCCACCTTCCAACCCCTAATCCCTTGCCCACCCTGTGGAATCTTAGTCCCCCATCACTCATTCATCGTGGTCGGTCTGCACGTGGTGGTGTTTATATTTTATTAATGTTCTGCATTGATACATGTACAAAATCAGGCTCTTGGGCTTCAACCCTTAGGCTCTCTGGCCTAACAATCACATAATCCCACCATCTTATATAAACTTGGATCACCAGCCTATAAAACATATTTACAATCCATTTCATAACCAAGATTTACAACAGGGCTCGGCCTTAGGGACATTACAATACCCCTCCCCTTATTTATGCACTGTCCTCAGTGCAACTTTACACAGCATCTGCAAGCTTTTCAAATTTTTCAAAAAGATGCGGGTACTCTGCCCGCATAGCATCTTCATGCTCCCATGTTGCATCATGAGGACCATACCAGGTCCACTGGACCTTTACAAGCTTTATAGCTCGATTCTAAAACTGTTTCATTTTCCTGTCCAATATGTGCATAGGATGCACTTGCAGGACACCTTCTGGATCAACCTGAATCACATTCCAGTCGATAACATGATTAGCATCAGGTGTATATTTCTTAAGCAATGAAACATGAAATACATTATGTACAGTCATAGATGCAGGTAAAGCAAGCATGTATGCAACTGGCCCAATCCTTTCTAGGATTTCAAATGGCCCACAAAATCTTGCTGCCAACTTGGCGCAACTACCCAGCTTCAGGGAACTCCTGTTAGTTTTCACTTTCAGGAAAACATGATCACCCACTTTGAATTCTTTGTGGGTTTTGTTCTTATCAGCATAACTTTTCTACCTGTCCTAGGCAGCTTTCAAATTCTGTTTAATTTTTATTATTTGGTCCTCGATCTCTTTGAGCATCTCTGGCCCAAGAACTGCTCTGTCAGCTGGATTATCCCAGCTCACTAGAGTGTTTCACTTTCTTCCGTAAAGTGATTCAAATGGGCTCATCTTCAACGATGCATGATACCCTTTATTGTAGGAGAATTCTACCAAATGCAGGTAGTCTTCCCATCTTGATGGTTTGTCCATCACATACATTCTCAGCATGTCTTATATTACTATGTTCATCCTCTCTGTCTATCCATTAGACTCGGGATGATATGTTGTACTAAAATTCAGATTCGTTCTGAATCCTTTGAACAGTCCTTTCCAGAAATTCGAGGTGAATTTCGGGTCCCTATCAGACATAGTCATTTTAGGAATTCCATGCAAGCGTGCCACTTCTTTTAAGAAGATATCAGCAACATCTGCTACCTTGTGAGTGGTTTTCAGTGGAATAAAATGGGCAGCTTTTGTAAGCTTGTCCACCGCAACCATGATCGAATCATGTTGCTTGCTTGTTCTGGGAAATCCTGTAATAAAATCCATGGTCACCACTTCCCACTACCACTCAGGAATGGGCAAAGGCTACAACAACCCTGTTGGGTGCCTATGCTTAGCCTTAACTTTTTGGCACTCCATACATCTAGCGATATATTCAGCGATCTCCCTCTTCATACCCGGCCAAAAGTAATAGATTTTGACTGCTTCCACAGTCTTCTGATATCCAGGGTGTCCAGCATAAGTCACGTTATGCATTTCTTTTAGAATCGCAAGTTTCAATTCTTGGACATTGGGTATATACACTCAGTTTTTATACAGAAATAATCCATCAACTTCCAAGGTGTAAATTTCCCTTTTCTGTGGCCTTTCACTCTGCTGTAGCTTTGCTACCAAATCTCTGTACTGCAAATCTGCATTTGCAGCTTCCAAAATTCTATCCTTAATATCAATCCTGTACATGCTAATGGTTGTAGCATGTAAGTCATGCACTTTTCTATTGAGTGCATCAGCCACCTTGTTTTCTTTCCCCTTGATATGCTTGATATCAAAGTCGTATTCACACAGAAACTCCAGCCACCTTCTTTGTATAGCGTTTAAAGTCGGCTATTCAAACAAATATTTTAGACCGTTGTGGTATGTTTTCAATTCGAATCTCCTTCCCATGAGATAATGTCTCCATTTCCTCAGAGCGTGGACGATTTCTACCAGCTCCAAATTGTGAGTGGCATAATTCTTTTCATGCTCTTTCATCTTCCTGGACTCATAACAGATTACAAATGCATCTTGGCTGAGAACTCCTCCCAACCCTTCCTTACACGCATCTGTGCACACCACAAAATCCACATTTGGATCTACAATCCTCAAGATTAGAGCGTTGGTTAACAAATGCTTCAATCGCTGGAAACTGTTCTCACACTCTTCAATCCACTGAAACGTTTTCTCCTGCATTTGCAAGGAAGTGATGGGATGAGCTATCTTTGAGAACCCTTCTATAAATCTTCTGTAATAGCCCGCTACACCCATAAAGGATCTGAATTCCACCACATTCCTTGGCATTGACCATTCTCGAATGGCCTCAACCTTTTCAAGATCCACAACGATCCCTTCTTCTGAAATAATGCGCCCCAAGTAATGGATCTGCCTTTGGTAAAATGAGCATTTGCTCAATTTGGCATACAGTTGGTGTCCTCTCAACACTTGCAGCACCAGTCTCAGGTGTTTTTCATGCTCTTCCTTTGACTTGGAATACACCAAGATGTCATCCAGGAAGATTATGACAAACTTGTCTAAATAGTCCCTAAATACACCATTCATCAAGCACATAAAAACAACAGGTGTGTTTGACAGTCCAAACGGCACCACTATGAACTCATAATGACCGTACCTTGTTCTAAAGGCGGTCTTGCTGATGTCATCATCCTTTATTCTTACCTGGTGATATCCTGATCTCAGATCTATCTTCGAAAATATTTTCTCACCCTTCAACTGATCGAAAAGATCATCGATCCTCGGCAGAGGATACTTGTTCTTGACAGTTACCTTGTTCAACTGTCGGAAATCAATGCACAGCCTCAACGTCCTATCCTTCTTCTTCATGAACAGGATCAGGGCACCCCAAGGTGACATGCTGGGGTGAATTTACCCCTTCTTTAGAATATCTTCAAGTTGCAATTGCAACTCTTTCAGCTCTGGCGTACTCATTCTATAAGGAGCTTTCGACACTAGAGCTGCTCCAGGCATCAAATTTATAGAAAAATTGATGTCTCTCTTTGGAGGTAGTCCAAGTAACTCCTAAAATATGTCTTTGAACTCTATGAGTACCTCATGGTCTCAAATCCTTGAGACTTCATCTCTGGATGCTTCCTCCACACGGGCTGCAAATAATGGAAAACCTTTTCTGTAGCACTTCTTCAGCTGCATTGCTGAGATTTCTCTAACCACCACAGCTCTGGGAATCCCTTGGACTGTTTTCTGATTCCCTTCCTCATCCAGGAATTTAAACTTCTTGTTACGATAGTCCAGGAGGACATGGTGCTGGTCCAACCAGTCCATTCCAATTAAATAGTCATAAGAGCCTAAAGGTAGAATATTCAATTCAGCCTTCGTGCTTAGTCCTTTCATGTCCACAAGATAGGACTTCACCAACTCAACGACTTTCCTCTTGGTTCCTGTAGCCAACTATACTAACCAAGAATTTTCATGTTTTCTTCTTGATAAATGCAAACTTTCCACCACCCTAGGATCTACATAACTATGGATAGCCCCTTAATCGATTAAAATAGTGAATGGTCGGTTGTTAATCATACCTTCCACTTCAATCACGTGCGATTGAAATTCAGCTTGCTTGTTTTCCAGGGCTACATAGATCCTTGGCATTCTATTTCCCATATCCTCCACTGTTTCATCTTGTTGAACATTGTGGACGGTTCTCCTTTATCTTTTCTGTGGGGGCAGTCTCTGTACCTATGGTTTCCTTTACAACCCCAACACTCCATAGGTGGCGGTCTTGGAATTTGCTCACCCACTTCATCCTTCCTGGGCTCTCTAAAGGATGGCTGTCCCTGAGGACTATTTCTGAAAAAGGGAGGCTTTTTCCCTTCAGCCTCTGCTCTTTCCTGAACTTCTTCTGATCATCCCAAGCCTTCCAAAAAGTAGGCCTTTCTCCTTGCTGTTCATACAAGCATTTTTCCCCTCTTATTGTTTCTTCCATAGTCTTAGGATCATCATACTGAATCTTGTCATCAATGGCAAGTGGCAGTCCACTCAAATATCTATGAATCTTGACAGCCTCATCTTTGATGAATGGAACATACTTTAGTAGTTCCAAAAACCTTCGTTTGTATTCATCAATGGTCATTTTTCCTAGCTTGAGTTCGAAGAACTCCTTCATCTTTCTGTCATAGTATCTTTTAGTCAGGTATTTCTTCTCAAAATACCTCTTGAACTCCTTCCAAGTGATATCTTTATCTTTGATGTGTTGCACCTGCACAAACTGATCCCACCACATGGATGCTTTTCCTTTCAATTGATACATCGCAATTCTTCCTTCTGCATGAGAAAAATAATTCTACAGTTGGAAATATTTCCTCATGCCAAGCAACCAGGTTTCAGCTTTGTTATCCCCAATTTCTAGGGATAACTTGGAGATCATGTCTTGAGGCCCATAAGTCCTAGACATGGAGTACCAAGAGTAGGATTGACCTGAGCATGGCTCTAGAGGGCCCATCTTTCTTCTTTTTCATCAGACTTGTCCTGTCAGCAGCAGCAGCATCCACCACCTTCGGCTTGGACTTGTATCAGAGAAGACTCTTGCTCCATGAGGTAATTGGTTCAGGTATCATGGTATGTGTCATATTTGATCATTATAACCTTTAGATATACGCATCAAATTCCTTTTATTTCTGACAACTGCTTGGATATTACATTAACCCGCTTAACCAGAGTTGGGGGGATTGACAAGGTACCCTAGCAAGCTTGTACCCATAGGTTTTGGTTTGCTACCAGGGGAAATTTTGAAGGGCCATCATCCGCTACCATCATATCATCACTCTTACATCTTATCTCCCACTCATATATCCCATTCCCTTAGTCTGGCCATTAGGATGATCTGTTCGTAGGGTTACACCTTATCTCCTAGGAAGAAGGGGCTAAAGGCCCAACAGGTAAAAGAAGCTGGTAAAAGATAAAAGCCATAAAAAGTGAAACCTAGAGATGCTTTGCCCAGGGATCCCTGATAAGGCAATAAAAATCCTCTCAGCAAGAAATAAGAGGGACCCGAAGAAAAATAACAAAACAAGACCTAGCCAAGAGGATGGGCGGTCTCATCACGAGCCAAACCATTATGTTCATGGGTACCTAGCAGTATGACATTGCCATTATCTGGTTACCATGCCAGGGCAGTGACCTTTGGTTGCATGGCCAAGGGAAAGGGGGTC
>SNQJ01S0019752.1:98952-161365 GCA_010110895.2 Picea sitchensis
TTTTCTTATGGTTAAGATTCCAGTTTGTGTACCTTCACATCTTATAGTCAATATTAAACGTACGTAGCGCCTTTTCTTGTGACAAGGAGAGTTACAGAAGTAAGTAGATCATTGTTGGGTATTTCCGTAGGGAATCTATTATTGGTTACTGCCTTAAACAAATTTATTTACTTATGCAACAGTTATAATTCCAAAGATGATTGTAATGATTTATTCCTTGTTTGCTAATTGTGTTGTAACAATTATTACCCTTGATGTTAATTGGATTATAATGATTTATCCCTTTGTTTGTTAATTGTGTTAAAACGATTAATCCCTTGATGTTGATTGTCTTATAACAAACTATTCCCTTTGTTAGTAAATTGTTTTATGACGCTTTATTCCCTTTTGTTGATAATTGTTTTATAGCGATTTACTCCCTTTGTTAGTTAGTTGTTTTATAATGATTTGTTGGGAAAATGTTGGAATCACTAAAGAGGCTATGGTACTAATACGTCTTGTAATTGAATAAAATATTGTTATGTTTTAGGTTAAACCTTGTGATATCTAAGTAAGTCATGATCATATCTGCATTGTTATATTTAGTTTCACATTGATGCATTTTAATCATGAGCGGGGTTATATTTTATATTCAGGAAAAGCATTGTGGCATTTCAAGCTAAGCCTCGCATAGTTATAGTTGGCACTAAGGATGTAAGCATGGTTAAACTTTGTTATATTTTAAAGAAAGGTGGGTGAGTGTTATTATATGCTTTTAATGACAGGTTGAGGTTGGATGTATTGTGCTTGGAATGGTCTTACGGTGGAAAAATGTTGATTTGATCCATAGATTGTTGAGCTAGTCTAAACCTGTATTGATTATAGTTACCTTGTGCCTTGTTTAGCTCGATTGATGCGACGAGTGCGTATGATAACCTAGCTTGGGAAATGCGCTTCCGATGACGATGAGATGATAATCAAATTGATGTTATGTAATTCGCTCTGTAGCGCTTGAATGTGATTTTGTTAGTCACTCGCCGTGAAGGTCCTAGTTATCAGTGTCGCTTGATGTTGGTTGTGTTGGGTTGATTGTTGTTGTGTTTAGATTAGTAGGCATGATATTGTGTGCATTGTGTTCGTCATCAAGTTGTGTTGATCAAAAAAATTTGTTGTTACCTTCCTACTTATAAAAAAAAATAAAAAATGGTGCACTTGCTTTGCATCACATGTAGTCATAACAACAGGGGTCATTACATAATATTAAAGAAAACATAATATGTTTTTTCTGATATTAGCCCCCACCCCCACTCTCATATCAGAGTGGGGGTGGGGGGTAATATTAGAGAATACATACCCACCCTCATATGAGGGTGGGGGTTAGGGGTAATATTAGAGAAAACATTTAAATATTATAATATAAAATAGATACATGCCATTCTTACAAGTTTTTGAAAAAGTAATGATAAAATCATATTTGTCTTTTTGAAAGAATAATAGAGAGATCAAAATAACACCTCAAGGATGACAATTACATAAAGGAATTTCTAAGAAAAATGCAATTATTATTATTAATATTAATATTAGGATGACCCATGCAATCCATTGGGTTATGAAACTCCCATCAGACTATGGATCCATCTGTCCCATTAAGATAGGAATTGGTACTTGCTTCTTAATATTTTAATGATTTGTAATAATATATAAAAATATAAATCATAAATAATTTACAAGGAATAATATCAACTTTCCTTATGATGTTAATATCATAGTGAGAGACAAACAAGAAAAATTTACCTTTGTCGGAGATGAAATTCCCTAAGTAGTATTACCCACGTAGTCATCAGAGATCTGAAAACACATAGCAATGAAGTGGAAACGCAGATCAATGAAGTGGTAATTCAGCAAGAGATTTGGAACACAATGAACTTGAAATGCATAGCAATGAAGTGGAAATGGTGGGTAAAGTGAGGGTTAAAACAAGTACCAAGCACAAGTGCTCATCATGCTCCTCCATTGTCATCGATTAAATCAAAATATCGTCAATGAATACTTGGATAGACTTGTCCAAGTATTCATGGAACACCCCATTCATCAAACTCAGAAATACCCTAGGGGAGTTTGTCAGTCCAAAAGGTAAGACAATAAACTCATAATGTCCAAAACTCATCTTAAAGGCGGTCTTAGGGACGTCATCCTCCTTGATCTCAAGTCGATCTTTGAAAACACCATCGCGCCTTTCATCCAATCGAACAGATCATCAATCCTTGGAAACTGGTGTTGATTCTTGATCGTTGCCTTGTTCAATTGACGGTAGTCAATGTAGAGTCTCCAACACCCATCCTTATTTCGTATGAAAATAATAGGTGCACCCCATGGTGACACACTTGGACGTATAAGTCCTAGGTCCAACAAATCCTTCAGTTGCATTCTCAACTCCTGTAGCTCCGGGGTCGACATCCGATAAGGAGTTCTTTCTATTGGTTCAGTCCCCGATTTTAGGTCTATGGTAAATTCCAATTCCCTCTCTGGTGGAATCCCAGGTAACTCCTCAGGGAAGACATCTGCAAAATCTCTCACCACCAAAAGGTGTTCTAGACCTTCCACTACTCCCTTCTCATTTAATGCAAGGATCACATAAATCTTACATCCCTTGCGCATGCTCTTCCGTAGCTGCAAGGAAGAGATGAACCTCAGGGAAATTCCCTGGTTCTGACCTACAATCATGCATCTCTATCCCTCATCATCAACCAAGCTCCATCGTTTCATCTTATAGTTGAGTATCACCTCATGCGATTCCAACCAATCCATATCGATCACGATGTCATAAGATCCTAAGACCGTGACATACAGGTTGGCCCTAGTGAAAAAATCCCCCAGGTTAAGGCTACAACCTATAACCTTCCCTCCAACCTTTTGTTTGGATCCCGAAGCCATTTCTACAAAGATAAATGTGTCCTGTTTGATTGCCTTTATCTTAATTCTTTTTAGCGCTACACCAGAAATAAAACTTTCGGTAGCACCTGGATCTATAAAAATACTAAGGATCTAGTCAACAAAAATACCTGACGTCTCTAGCATAATCGATTGGTGCTCTTCCTAGCAGTTATTCACCGCTGCATGAATCTTCTGGGCCTTGCCCAAATCTCCCATGGTAGTGGGTCTGGCTGATCCATATGCTCTAGTCCTATCCACTGGGAAATCACACTGGTAATGTGGCTCCCCATATGTCCAACACCCTTTCTTTGGTCCATTACTCATGGTACCCGAAGTAGAAGTTGACAACCCACTGACCTGAAAACCTGGTCTATTCTGCTGAACAGGCCTAAACTATTTCTTATGTGGTCGATGTTGTTGTTGGTGTTGTGGTCCTCAGTAAGGATTCCATTGCTGAGGCATCGATTGTCGTGGTGTAGTGTACGCCGATCCTCTTTGTGTGCCTCAAAATCCTGGTGAATGTCTAGCCGGTGTCTGATGTTGCTGCACACCAAATGATGCATGTCCCGCTAGTCTCGCTGGAGTCCTGCTCTGACCTCCACTGATGAGCTCCTCCTCTGTTATGAGGGCCTTATAGACAACATCATGCAAGGTTTTAGGTATCAAAATCCTAACCATTGCACGAATTTTGACATTAAATCCAAACACGAACTTGTTGACCTTAAGTTTCTCGGTATTCAGGTGTGGATCATACTAAAGAAGCTCCATGAAATGGGCCTCGTACTCAGGCACCATACGGTTGCCCTGTCACAAGGCATTGAACTCATTGAGCTGATGCTCAATGAATTCCTCAAAACGATACCTCTCCTAGAACCGTTCCTTGAACAGTTCCCATGAAACATCTTTGATTTCCATGTTCAATTGTGGCAGGAGTGTCTTCCATCATAGAAGAGTGTTCCCCTTCAGTTGAAAGACCTCCCTGTGGACCTTCATGATGGAGGTCATACTTGCAAAGTGTGAAACACTTCACCTTGCTCTCTAGCCATGCCTCAATGGTTGAGTCGTCCGCGACACTTGTGTACTTGAGAACCTATCCCTCTCAAGTTCTCAATGAATGCTAACGGTACTAGCTGGGGCATGTTGTGGACCCTCAGGGGTACAGGTGCCCTAGCCTCATCTTAGTACAAATGGTGAATAAAGGCCTCTAACATTCCCTGGAAGGATCTTGTCAGACCATCATCATCCCTTACAGCAATCGAATCTAGCCTAAGGACTTGTTCTTCCCCTTGGGGGTTAGACTTCGAGGATGTGGGAAGTTTTTGAGGCGTCACACCTCCTTCCACGGCACCACGTTGTGTACCTCTATGGTGTCCACTAATCGAGATCACCGCATGGACGCGTTAAAGTTTTAATTATCACTAGGTTAATAATCAAGGGTTTACTGCAGTGGAAATCATGGCGATCCACAGTCACAGGGTTGAACCCTCTCTGATACCATATGTAATGACCCTCATCATTACGACTACATGCGAGGCAAAGCAAGTGCACAATTTTTTCATTTTTTACTTTTTATAAGCAGGAAAGTAACAAGGACAACTGTCGGTCAACGCAACTCAACAACGAACACAACGCATGCAATATCACGCCTACTAAGCTAAATACAACATCAATCAATCCAATACAACCAACATCAAGCGACACTGGTAACTAAGACCTTCACGACGAGTGAGGAAAAAAATCACATTCAAGCGCTACATAGCGAATTACATAACATCAATTCAATTATCACCTCATCATCATCGAAAGCGCATGTCCCAAGCCATGTTATCATACGCACTCGTCACATAAATCGAGATAAACGAGGCACAAGGTAACTATAATCAATACAGGTTTAGACTAGCTCAACAATCTATGGATCACATCAACATTTTTCCACCGTAAGACCATTCCAAGCACAATACATCCAACCTCAATCTGTCGTTAAGAGCATATAATAAAACTCAACCGCCTTTATTTAAAATATAACAAAGTTTAACCATGCTTACATCTTTAGTGCTAGCTATAACTATGTGAGGATTAGCTTGAAATGCCATAATGCTTTTCCTGAATATAAAATATAACCCTGCTCATGGTTAAAATGCATCAATGTGAAACTAAATATAACAATGCAAATATGATCATGCCTTAGATATCACAAGGCTTAACCTAAAACATAACAATCTTTTATTCAATTACAATACATATTAGTGCCATAGCATCTTTAGTGATTCCAACATGTTCCCAATAAATCATTATAAAACAACTAACTAACAAAGGGAGTAAATCGCAATAAAACAATTATTAAAAAAGGGAATAAATTGTCATAAAACAATTTACTAACAAAGGGAATAATTCGTTATAAGACAAATAACATCAATGGATTAATTGTTTTAACACAATTAACAAACAAAGGGATAAATCGTTATAAGCCAATTAACATCAAGGGAAATAATCATTACACCACAATTAGCAAAATAGGAATAAATCATTACAATCATATTTGGAATTATAACTGCTGCAGAAGTAAATAAAGTTGTTTAAGGAAGTAACCAATAATAGATTCCTTGCGGCAATACCCACGAATGATATACTTAATGCCTTAACTCTCCCTATTACAAGAAAAGGCGCTACTTACGTTTAATATCGACTATAAGATGTGAAGGTACAAAAACTGAAATCTTAACCGTTAGAAAAGAAACATCTACTGCATAAAAAAATGGAGACAACAACTGAACAAGGGCGTAAATGTCATATGTGCGTTGGTTTAAAAGTGGAAGCCATCAAGACACATCAAATGAGAATTTTGTCATTAAAATTTAGAAGAAGAACAATCATCTGTGCGTTGGTTTAAAAATGGCAGCCATCAAGAAGAAACAACGCTCCTATGGGATCTATGCAAATCCGTTCTAAATCAAGACTGTAATAATTACTTAACATAATAATACAACAATAATCACATCTAACCATTTGATTTAATATCCATAATCAGCGTGGTCATCTACAGCGTTATTGACAAGTGTAAGCTCCCACAGTAAATGGGCAAAAAGGGTTGTATTAGTGTATCTTGAATTTCTCCCGTTCAGAGGTAAAAAGGGATGCTTTCTAAGCATCAATGTAAAATTTGGAATTAAGGCTAACGACGATAAAAATTGATTGCCCAATCAGTCCCACACCATACCCATTCCAAAATAATAAAAAATCCCAAGGATTCAACACAACCGTTTCACCCATTAAAGTAAATAAAAGCAATAAGTAATCTCAGCATTTAAATCATAATTCGGTCTTCAGGTAAATAACATTATTGTTGTAATAAAATTGTTGTAACGATATCTCTATTATAATATTGTTGTAATAACATTATCACTGTAATAAAATCACCATAATAATATCGTTGTAATAAAATCGCCATAATAATATCACTGTAATAAAATCGCCATTCATAATTATTATACGAGGATATTGCAACAGTTGGCATTCACAGTAGTTATAGTTCACCAATTAAAATATATTCAAATCAATCATATTAAAAATCGTTGCCAGACATATATATACAAAAACATTGTCATTTGCATATATATAAATTCATTTTCTATATAAAAAGACGGTGTTTATCCTATATAATTGTTGTGTAAATAACAATAAAATCCATAACTAAAGAACAATAATAATCCATAACTAGAATTCTCTATAAAAACAATAAAGATCTTGTTTACAATGATAGTGCATGTGCATTGTGCACTCCAAGTATTACCCATGCAGTCATCACGCAGTCATCAGAGATCTAGAAACGAAGAGCAATGAAGTGGAAATGCAGAGAAATGAAGTGGTAATCCAGCAAGAGATATGGAACACAATGAATTGGAAACACAGAGAAATGAAGTGGAAATGTTGTGTAAAGTGAGAGTTAAAACAAGGTGTAAACACACTGTGAAAACTCAAGTAAAAAGAGTGGATGTCGATATTACAACTCAAGGGAAAATGCATAGGAACTCGTTGCAAATAAACGCTTGGCAGAGGAATGATCCTACACTTATTATCCATGCACAGAAAAGAATGGCATTTGAATATAAATCTTAACACCGAAGTGAAAGAAAATGGATTCAACTCCTGGCCAACTACTCAGGCACAAACTAATAACTTAAGGATCACGGAACAGAGGAAAAAAACACAAATCTGCATCTGAATCTTCTCCGTGAAGAAGCAAATAATGAAATAAAAGCGCAATCAAGGAATAAAGAAAACACGGGTAGGAGATACAAAAGCGCAGGAAAGGTTTTGAGTCTGGGGCTAATTCTAGCCACGTGAAAATAGACAATAACTCAGAAATAAAGGATACTTTGGATAGAAATGGGTTCTTACTGAATGAATCAAGAGACTAGGGAAATGCAATTACCGTAGAAATACATGGGCAAGGAAATCTCATGGCAATGAAATATTCATTCGAGTACTGTAAAATAAACAAGTGTAAATTAAATTTGATTGTAAATAACAACTTTAACAGGCATACCTTAGCCAAATGTGAATGCTCTGAAGTCGTTGTCTTGTGCGTGCTTTGTCCATCTGTCGCTTTCTAGCCAATGTGACCTCATCGGTACCTCCCAGCCAACACTAGGGGTACACTTCTTCCCCCTGAGTCCCCTGAGACACAAAGGGGCCATGCACACAATACCAGAGAATTCTAGCACCCAACTCGCCTCGCAAGGTCAAGCTACCACTCATTACCCGAGCTAGGTATCCCAACTCCCACAAGAGAAAGTCCAGTCAAGATAAAATCCAGCAGCATAACTTTATGCAAACCAGATGTGATCCACACTCATCCACCGCCATCCTTTTTATAGAGTTTTCTTAGTCATTAGTTTCCCAAAACCCTCATTAGATTTCCTTTTTATTTAATTAATTTCGAAAAACCTCCCCCATACACATGTCGCCTGATCCCCTGGTTGCACCAAAAAATCAATTTTATTAATTAATTAAATATTCCTATTTCCCTCACCCACCAAAAGCATTCCTAAAAACACTCTTCGGTGTCCCAATATTCCCTTATAATTCTTAAATGACTTACGTCTTGCTTAATTCCTAGTTGAGTTCATAAATAGAAAGTTCCAAAGGCTAGATTCCTTACTAAGTTAGACCTTCATCTTTTTCTTTAAGTTTCCCCCTTTTTTTAAGTTTCCCTTTTCCTTAAGTTTCCCTTTTTCTTTTAAGTTTCCCACTTTTTCCTTTTTAACTAAAAATCCATTTAGCAAGTGTAGATAAAAACAACCATTTACCCTTTTAATAAATTTAATCCTCCATTATGATTTTTACTTTAATAATTAAGTTTGAATTTCTTACCCCCCCCCCCTTCTTGTTACATGTTTATTTATTTTTTCTTTAACCACAAGTTCTACTTAGACCTAGGTTTTAATTTCCCTAGGCTAGGCGACAATTTTTAAGGGAACTTTTAGTTATTAAACTTTACTCATACCATCATCTATTTTAGGGCCGACCAGGTTTTAAGGGGGCATAGTTTTCTAGGGACTAGGTTTATTAACTTATCATAGTTAAAATCACGATGTACCCTTCAGGATGCACTATGTGCTCCAAGGGTGTCACTCGCCTCCTTTTGTTTTCTTTGCGTGACATTCCATTAAAGACGCACTACGTGCTTCAAGGGTGCCACTCGCCTCTTTCTGTTTTATTTGTGTGATGTGACCTTCAAGACGCACTACGTGCTCCAAGGGTGCCACTCGCCTCTTTTCATTTTCTTTGCGCGACGTTCCCTTCAAGACGCACTACGTGCTCCAAGGGTGCCACTTGCCTCTTGACTGAATTTGGTAGACGTCAAACCCCTGGAGTCAATACTCCATCAGGTGATCTTGTGGGAGACTAAGTGCCTATAAGGAATAATGCCCCTGCCTTATTGTGCGCCCCTTAGAATCATTGTGAGCAACTATCACAGTCTGCCCTCACGGCATTGTGGGTCTTCTCGAACTAGGTAATCGTTAACCTACAGTTCAAGCCACGGAGGGAGTGCTAGTATGTTGTGGAAGGGATGTTGCCACACCTCTCCCTCAATGTCTTTGGTTGTCATGCATGACCCCTCTACTCCAAATGTGAGTCTGGTCGACAAACTATCATCAGCCTGCATCCATCAACGAATCATGTCAGCAATAATAATCAGTTATCATAACATCTAATCATATGTACATATGTCACATTAACATCATTCAAACCCTAACAGTTCACTCCCTAACTCGATCCAGAGTCCAAGGGGTTTCATCGATGCCTCTGCATCCACAATGTACAGAGTTTTGCGCACTCAGGCGAACCCAGTCAATAACACCTGTCTATGTAAATACAACAAAATAACATATCATCAAATCCATAATATCTCAAAATCATAATCAAAACAACCAATAGTATAATAACCCGGATCACTTGCACGCAAGTGTCCTGAAAGAATAAGTTCGCTCAGTGTGCGCAAGAGCGGGATGTTACATATTATCCCCCAGCCCCACTCCGATATGAGGGCGGGGGTGGGGGTAATATTAGAGAAAACATAAACATATTATGTTTTCTCTATTATTACCCCCACTCCAATATGAGGGTGAGCGTGGGGGTGGGGGCTAATATTAGAGAAAACATAATATGATTTCTCTAATATTATCCCCCACCCCCACCCTCATATGAGGGTATATGAGGGTGGGGGTTGGGGGTAATATTAGAGAAAACATATTATGGTGGTGGGGGGTAATATTAGAGAAAACATAATATGTTTTCTCTAATATTATCTCCCACCCCCACCCTCATATGAGGGTATATGAGGGTAGGGGTGGAGGGTAATATTAGAGAAAACACCCTCATATGAGGGTGCGGGGTAATATTAGAGAAAACATAATATGTTTTCTCTAATATTACCCCCGGGGGTGGGATTAATATTAGAGAAAACATACTAGGGTAGGTGAGGGTAGGGGTGGGGGGTAATATTAGAGAAAACATAATATGAGGGTATATGAGAGTGGAGGTGGTGGGTAATATTAGAGAAAACATAATAATTACCCCGAGGTGGGTAATATTAGAGAAAACATAATTATGTAATTGTCAACCTTGAGGTGTTATTTTGAGCTCTCTATTATTCTTTCAAAAAAACAAATATGGTTTTATCATTCTTTTTTCAAAAACCCTGTAAAAATGACATGTGTCTATTTTATATTATAATATTTAAATAATATTATATTAATCATATTCTAGCTTAGAAACATCATTTTAAAAATATTAAAGTATGGATCTATTGTCTCTAGACTTACAGATGTCAAAGTCAACAAGTACAATCTTCAAAAATTGAAGTTGACTAACAATTTTTAAAATTGATCTATTCTTTTATATTTTAATTTTTTATAGATTTAATTATATCCTGGGTTGTAAAAATAAAGTTTTTCATATTTTTGTAAATACAATTTTTGGGTAATATTTTAGATGATGTTGATATGATTTCCATCCTAAACGTTAAGTGTAAAAAAGCCTTATAAATTGAGTTAATAGATTGATAAATTGAGACAAATTCATACCATTCATTAGTAATTAATATAAAACCAAGTCAAATTTTGAAATGGAAATTGGGATCAAGCCACATCATCCATGATACCCAACCTATAATGAACATTGTAATTTAGGGAATTAGTCACATTAATAATATCTCAAAGTAATAATTGGACAAGAGTTGTCTCTCAAAAAATTCATGCCATATCATTATTTTGTGTAGACCTGAGAATGATATTCACCCAATACTTTACGAAAATTGATTCTTTCCATATGAAATATTTGATGGTGTTACCCTATCTTAAGGGTTCTTCTCTTTATATTCTTGTGTTGTGTATGATGGAAATGCATTTGATATTTCTCAAGTTTAAAGGTTTATTCTCTCTCAATCTATCAAGATTTATTACAAATAGTATCATAACTCAACACAACAATATCCATGTGTATTTATACTTTCTTATCTACATTCTTGTATATATTTACATTCTTGTATATATTTTGATATTTTTAAAATTAGAATATATCTTTTATCATGTCTATCAACTAAGTGATATTAAAACTCTTTCTTAAACTAAAGAGAAGATTGTTTATTTTTTTTAAGCAAATCCTAGTGACAAATGGTGTTATAACTACATTCAAAAAAATGTTGGAATTATAAAGTATTGGTTCACCACCAACACTCATTTTCAATCAAATGCTTTCTTAAACATATATAGAATTATTTATTATATTATATTGTACTCATCATTATTGTTAGATGATGGTGAGGCTTTAGTTATATTCTCATATCCAACTGCTCTATTTGATTTCACATACGATGGAAATTCTGCTTATATATTTAGTTTGATGAGATTAGTATTAATATTCAATTCGTGTTACCATACTTATAATTAAAAATATATTTACATGCCTTCCGCTCTAGAATGGTCGGTGGGAAAGTCGATATTCACCAATCACCCTTTGTTTATGCATGTCACATATGTCGATTAAAGCTTTCATACATGTTTTTTCCTTTTCAAATAATTGAAAACCAAAAGTTTATTTAAAGATTTTGCAGGTTGCCTACGTCAAAAGGGACCATACCCTTATGGTCGACGACGATTAGTTGCGTATCTTCATATCATTAGGGTATCATAGTGAGATAAATTATTAAATTCCATGAAAAAATATCTTTACATATTATAAAAAGAAAATTAATTTTAAAATTTAGTTTATTTTAAAAGCACAAATCATTTACATTATTGTATTAATAGTATGCATCTCTTTGCTCACAATGATATGCAATTGATATTATATCCTCATGTTTCAATAAAATAATCATACCATTAAATAGTGTTCTTTAGACTTAGTTTGCATATGAAATGTTAACTATTAAATCAAATCAACGTGGATAGAGAATAAAATAATCATACCATTAAATAGTGTTCTTTAGACTTAGTTTGCATATGAAATGTTAACTATTAGATCAAATCAACATGGATAATAGAGAAAGACAACCCTTATTTTTTTGTTTAAATGTTTGTTCACCAAATTAGTTATTGAGGAGTGAGTCACCATCCAACAACAGGAATTTATGATGGATTTCATCGATTAGTAATACCATAATTTCATCAAAGTAAAGAAATGTATATGATGATCCATGTTTCTCCCTCAACCCAACTTATAATGTCTAAAAACTCTCACCAATGATGCATCTACAATCAAAGTTTTTTTATTAGGAAAACTTTGCCAACCATTTTGGCCATGATATGTCATTCAATATGGAACTTCTTCCCCATTTCCAAACACAACATAAATAAATGTATATTTCACACTTTTACCTTATATTTCACACTTTTACCTTATTGTAGTTTTAAATCCTCTTATTTTTTCTTAGCAATTTTTCGGTCAATATTATATTATTATATTTCCTATTATACATATATTTACATAAAGGTAGTATTATAATGGTGGTATTTGAAAAGATAGGTTGAACACCGTAATCTTAGTTCACAAAATTGACTCATAAATATTTTATTTTCCTCGTCTTCATACTAGGAAAATATTCAATCTATTTTATTCTTTTACAATACAAGATCATTATAACTCAACGCATATAACTCAATGCATATGGATTGACATCCATATAATAAATCACATCATCACAAAATGTACATCATTTGATCTTATATAATATAAATTATATAATATAAAGTTAAAATCGGTATATTATGTGCACCATGGTTAATTGAGTTTAAATTCTAGAACATGATATTGAAAAAATATATGTATTCTTTTTAATTGGTCGTTTTGAAGGTCGTCCATGTGTGGTTATGAAAACTCATCCATGGGTTGTTGTTATGATTCATTGATGTGTTGTTGTGGTGACTCGTGGATGCATTGTTATGAATAATCATTGATGGATTATCAATACCTATCAATCATTTGTTCTAAGAATCATTCATAATTTGCATATATATTTATCTTGTTCAATTGACTTTAACATTGCACATTTCTTTCAAACTCTATATATCTCACATGGTTTTCTTGATCTCAAATTGTGTTTAACTTCATTTATTCATCATTGTATATTTCATTGCATTCATATTGTCTTGAATGAGTTCTTGTATCTCTCATTATCCTTGCAAGTAGTGTATAGTTTGATTTTGTTAATTGATAAGAAGACCATATTGAGAAAGTGACAAAATATGTTTCAATGTTAAACTTATCATTTCCAAAATATTTTGTATCGTTATTTGATCTACAAATGAAATCTAGAAACTGAACAAGTAACACTCAAATTACTACCCAGATGCGGTGTGAATCATCAGGACAGGGACTATCCCCATGTGCCATGAGGTGCAATACATACATGTAAGTGCATGTGTGAGGTATGAGGATATGGAGGTGAAGGAGGATAAGGGATATCATAATAGAGAAATCCCATATGTCCTGTCATTTCTAGCATAATTTCATTAACATGACCCCCTTATGTTCCATCATGGAAGAAACATGGATTTGGTTCTTCTATCCCTCTCCCATTGTAGAAGAAAAGGGTAAGTGGAAGATGGTAGGGAATTTAGACATAGCAGTGGTGATGGTTTCTTCCCCTCGCTCATCTCCCCTATATTGACTTCAAACTTTCTAGTTAGTCTTGTAATTCTACACTCTTTGTCATATCTTTCATCCCTCCCTAGTTTTTTAATTTATGCTTCACATCCACAACTAGCTAATATTGGGAATGCTAGAGTGGTTTTGTGTATGGGCTGGAAGAATCCCTCCTAGGTCTTAAAAATCTCATTGTATGTGCTAAGCCCTTCCTCTTCCCATTTCCATTACCCTTGTCATCCCTTGCCCCTATCGTTCTACTGCATTTGACTATGCCAAAAATGGGTAATGATATGGTTCCAGAGTCCAGCAAAAAACAGATCCGATGGGGGTCTAGGAAAAATGAAAAAAAATCCACCCTTGAAAAACCTCCTCGATGCATAACCAAATCCTTGAAAGAAGCCAGTGATTGATGTGTGATTGCCACAAACAATTTTCCTCTTAAGTGAAGGAAGAAATGAAGAAAAGAAAGAATCCTTATAAATACCAAATTGAAGTCAAATTTGAGGGTTGGATTCCCGTAACAAGTTTCTTTCATATAAGGGATACCAAAATATCCATGCTCATTGAACTCTATTGGCTAAACAAAGCCTTTATAGCTCAAATTATGGGGGGATAATGGAAAAAATAGTAATCCATTGATCCAGGTGGATATTGAGGTTCACCCACCTATTCAACTAAGCTCAAAAGCGTTTTACACGGCGTTTGTGTTTACTATTTTTAGAGTTTTTAACTTCCAGGGCCATATTGAGGGGCCTAAATTAAGGTTTTTCGTGATTGATCTTCTCAATGATAGTTGAATGCATGATTGAGCCCCCAAAATGAATCTCCTACGACGATACCTTTCCAGCGACCTATCATGCACCTAAAACATATGTCGTATGCAAAGTTATGACCAGAGTTGATGTACTCACTTACCCAAAAGCAGGGCCCATTGACTTTTGGCGCTTCATATCCTATGGTTATTTTTTTGGATGTATAGGGGTTTTGGCATTCCTATTTATTGTAAAAGACCTTTAGAGCCTCATTGCAATCATCTTCTTGTGAATCATTGTCATCACATCTCTTCTGGGAGATAAGTTGCCACCATTCTAGCGAGTCTTTCACTCACGTATTTTTTTTTATGAATCTCGTACATTTCTTTCATTAATACAAATGGAGTGTATTATTGTATCTTTGTGTTTATGGTTTAATCTTTGATATGTTTTGTTATATTATTGGATATGTGATATCTCTGTACATTTATTTATTATCTCTCATTTTCTTGCAGAAAATAATCCGGATCATCCACCCTCCTCGAAATTGCACCTAATGGACAAGAAATTTGAAGTAGTCTTTAGAACCATCTTTGTTATTGACATCATAGTGTCCAACCCCTAGAATAGTGACAATGACCTTCTAGAAACAAGTGAGGACACTCAAGTTTTGAAAGGAACACCATCCAACCCTATTCTCATCGATGAGGACCCCATGGTACAGGAAGACATACATAATGGGTAGAAGTAGGTACATAGCCTCATAGGATGGTCACTCAGATTCTTTTTTGTTATCAATTATGTCCTTAATAGATGTAATACTCTCCTATGGTTTATTATTTTGTCTCTTAGAATGTTCTCGATTACTATATAGGTTGTACTAGAATGCTTGTCTAGACATTAAACATTGATTTTTCTCTAATTTCCCATGATTTCGGTTTCTCAAGTGATAGGCCAAAGATAATCATAGTTTTATTTTTTTGGGGAATATTAATACAAAGAGACTAGCTAGCTTACCAAAAACAATCAAATTATAAATGCTCAAATTAAAAGATTTAAAAAGATTTTTTGTATTTGTTTTTTTTATTATAAACTATTATTTTCTTTTAAGAACATGATAAACTTTTTTTTTTTTAATAATATAATGATTTAATTAAATCTTAGTTATTGAATTTTTTTTTTTAATGAAAACTTCTTTCATTAACATGTGATGATTAAAAAAAAAATCATTAATTAACAATATGAGAGCTAAATCTTAATCAAGAATTTAAACTTAAAAATTTCGTAACCAATAATTGCACTCATAGTTATTTCTCTATTAAAATTATTTAACTCATACACCAAGATAATAGTTGTAAACCTTTACAACGTTTAAACCCTTCATTCATTGAATTAAAATTATTTTTTTTTCATACATTACATTATTTTATGCACCATAAAAAAATATTTTTATTTTATTTTATTATTAATGTTTGGAAAAATAATAATTAAATTTCATTTTATTATTTTTAATTAAAATAAAAATAAAGACAAATATTATTATCATCAATAATATTAAATAAAAGAAAGTGATACTATTTGTGTATGAAAGGGACTTAAAATAAAAGAATTTATTACATACTATTTTTGATGATATGATTGCCATGTTTTGGAATACATATACATGAATTAAAAAGATAGTTTGTTGTTATAATAATTAAAATAAAATAAAAACAAATATCATATCAATAATATTAAAGAAAAGTGAACATCAATACTATTTGTGTATGAAAAAACTTAAAATAAAAATGTATTACATACTCAATACACTATTATGATTTTCCATAATTTTGAACCATATACCATGAATTAAAAAATGGAGTTGTTAAGTTATAACAATTAAAATAAAGTGTACATCAATATTATTTGTGTATGAAAAAAACTTGAAAATAAAAAAATTATTACATACTCAATACATTATTATGATTTTCCATAATTTTTAACAAAAAGCATACTATGAATTAAAATGAGTTGTTGGAGTGCAATAATTAAAAATATAAAGAAAATGTAAAATATATATTTTTATGATTTTCAAAATTTTGTTATTAATTTATTTTTTATTTGTTATAAATTGAAATTCTCAACTTATATAGTGTTAAATATTAATTTTATAAAAAAATTATGGTTAAGTGTGAAATATATTTTGTAGGTTGAGTTAAAATATAATAATATAGTAATGAAATTATTTATTAATATTAAAAGTAGTATTTGTCATTTATATTTTTGGTAAAATATATAAAAAAAAAAAACACACTAACATATATATATATATATATATATATATATATATATATATATATATATATATATATTAAGCTCAATTAATATTAATATTAGCGTAGATTCATTTTAAATTAGATTTCTAATATTAGCGTAGATTCATTTTAAATTAGATTTCTTAAGTATGGATTTATTAAACTCATTCAATATTAGTAATATTAGCGTAGATTCATTTTAAATTAGATTTCTTAAGTATGGATTTAGGTTGGTTTAATTTTTTAGATGTTATCAAGGATATATGTATGTATGTAGTTATTTAATTTTATTTGGTGTTGTCACGTAACATTACGATACAACATCTCCCCATACTCTTATTATTTTTTAATGTAACATTATGTTGGTTGTAGAGAAACTAGCTACTCTAGGTACAATTATGATCAATTTTTTTAGACATTCTTTATTTATTTTGCTTCTAAATATAATAATTTCACATGTTGAAACAATACACATTTGTGTCTAAGGAAATGTTATATTTAATGAAAAGATTTCTTGAAACATTTATTTCTTAGAAATTGTTTTTTCTAAAATTTTGTTATTATCAAAGTCAAACATAAAGCTTAACTAGGTGATTTGGGTTTTCTCTAGTAGGTTAATCTATTAGGGGTTGAAAGGTAAAAGGTAAAAGTATAACCTTGGCATCTCATGGATGTGTGGCACTGTAACGGTTCTCACTTGGAATATTGGCACAACCAAGGATGCTCCAGAGGGACTACGTCTCTTCATCTAGAGCATACCCATATTCCGTTCTAGGCTACAGATGACTCACACTCCTACTTTATGAAACTCAATTGTATACTTAGATAATTGTTAACATTCTTTAACATTAAGTCATTATGGCATACAATGGAAAACATGTGAAACACAAGAGACATAGATATAGTGCAGGCGACACCAACAATGCCTAATACCCAACTTCATTTATTATATTGGAAAAGAGATATAATACATTGCAGAGAGGGAACTATTGTCCCAGTTACAAAGATGGGCAGAGTCTCATGACTCGCCCCATACAAAAAAATTGTCTAGACTTCCATATTCATCACACTAAGACTCATTTATTGCACCTTCTTCCTTAACCTACGGTGTACCCTAGTTGTGTGGCCCACCTCAGATTGAACTCTTGTCTCATGCCTTTCTCACTTGCTTATGCCTCTTGGTTTCGCTCCTTCTACTCTTATATGGACTCCAAATGTCACCATCATGAATCATGATGTCCTTTGTGTGTGTCGTGTCCCTTTGTGAACCATCGTGCCCAAACAAACCAATGTGTCCCTTCGCGAACCGTCACACCCAAACAAACCAACACACCCCTTCATGGACCAAGTGTGCCCATCAACCGTCACATCTCTTGGACTAGTGTGCCCCATCCTTGGGTGTACACCCCTTTCCTTGTGCTCTTCCTTGTTTCGATCGATGTGACTCTCCATGGGTGTACCGATGGAGTCATCCAACCTCTCCAAGGTTCCCATGCTTCCAAGGGAAGGTGGGTCTAGTCCTTGGACGTGTGTCCAAGTTGCCCCATCCTTTACCAAACACAACCCAAGTCTCCATCATCCGTCGCAAGGGAAGTAGGATGTGTTCTTCCTTGGGTTCTCACATCACCATCATGCACCCAAGGTGCTACTTCCCATGCCCATAAGACAAGTACTTTCCCCAACTGATTGCATCCCGTCGTTCATTCTTCTTGAATCATCTTTGAATCCACCCAACGAGAATGCACACTCGATGGGTTTCATAGAAGGCCTTACATCCTCCCCAACTAGACTTGTTTCCATCTTGGCAACATACGTTGCACTTGTGATCTGTAGCAACCTCTTTCAAACTACCAAATCATGTCCTCATATTTCCACAAGGACTCATATGTCTCCAATTGTCCTCTTCATCGAGTTTTTCCTTCCAATGGACAAAATACTTGTGCACTCGACCTCTGCCCCATCCCAAGATGCCATGTGCCAAAATATTCTCCAACTCCAACTCTAGCTTGTTTGCAACCATGGTTAGTGCTTTGGATGGCTAAAGTCAACTTGGGTCATTCAGGTCTCTTCGACACGAATTCAACTAGATGATGTGGAAGACATGATGAATATGTTGCATGCAAAACGATAACTCCAATCTATGGCTGATGTTCTCAGTCTTATCAAGAACTTTGAACAACCCCTCCCACCTCCACACAAGAGATGGAGCCATCCCTTTAGGTGGTGGGAACCGATCTATGCTCAGCTTGAGTAAGACCAACTCTCCTATTTGGAATTGTGTGTCACACCTACTTCAATTGGCCCATTGCTTCATTATGTCTACTACATTAGTCAAGTGTGTGTGAGATATCTACAACCAATGCTTCCAACTCTTCATGAAACACACGGTTGATGGATTCACTCCATAGTATCCATGTGTCACAAAGTGAGGAGTCGTGGGTTGTTGTTTG
Source organism: Picea sitchensis (assembly GCA_010110895.2). NCBI lineage: Eukaryota > Viridiplantae > Streptophyta > Pinopsida > Pinales > Pinaceae > Picea > Picea sitchensis. Next base: position 118,012 of record SNQJ01S0019752.1, read on the forward strand.
TTCATCAAATCAAATGGATTGTATCCCATCATTGAGATCTTATACATAGTGTAATTGAGTTGGGTAGTGTCCAACAAGTCATACCAATTCATCTAATCTACATGTACATAGTTCCACAAGTAGTCATCTAGAAGTGCATTGATTCGTTTGGTCTTCCCATCTCTTTGTGGATGGTAGGTTGAACTATTCAACAACTTCATCCCCACAAGATTGAACATTTTTTTCCAAAAATTACCCATGAACCTTGTATCCCTTTCTGATACAATGTTCAAAGGAAGACCCCAATACTTCACTATGTGCTTGAAAAAAAACTTTTCAATTTCTTCTACACTACAAGGAATTTTCGTCGCAAGGAAGATAGCATACTTGGAGAATTGATCCACCACGGCCAAAACATCATAGTATCCCTGCACAATCAAAATATAGGTGATGAAGTCTATCGAGACACTCATCCATGGTCTCTCCAAAATCAATAAAGGAAGAAACAAACCTATCTTCATTAGGGTGCCCATCTTATCCCATTGATATGAACGTACTCCTCCACATCCTACTTCATCTACTCCCAAAAATATCCTCGCTCCAACAATGCCAATTTCCTCCACTATCCTGGGTGGCCAACCCAAGGCGAGTCATGAAATTCCTTCTCGAGTTCCCTCCTAAGGTTAGATGAATTAGGGACAAAGATTCATTCCCCAAAATACAACAATCCATCACGTAGCCAAAACTTACACATTTTGTCATCCTTCACCTCCTTCATGATGTTCTTCACTATGCAATCATGATCTAACATTATCTTGATATTTTTGTGCAATTCTTCCAAGACATGTATCTAATTTCCTCTTGATGTAGGAAACTCGTCCTCCTCCTCTAGGAATGCAGGTTGTGACTTTATTCTCAAGTCATTTGTGGAATCATTTAGCCTACCCATCCTATATTCAATGGCTAGGTCAAACTCTGCGAGGAAGTCTTTCCACCTCACTTGCTTGGGTGACAACTTCAACTACGTCTCTAAGTAACTTGTCGCAATGTTGTTTATCTTCATGAAAAATGACTTTCCCAACAAGTAGTATTGTCTCCAAGTATTTAAACAATGTACTACTTCAATCATCTCCTTCTCGTGAATGGGGTATCTCCATTCTCAATATTGGAGATTTCTTCTCTCAAAAGAAACCGAATGTCCCTCCTACCTCAAAAATCCTCCAATGGAAAAATCTAATATGTTTTTCTACACTTCAAATGATTTCTTAAAGTCTGTCAGCTTCAACACAGGAGTTGTGACACCATTTTATCTCTCCAAACACAAACTTGCACTTCTTTGTATAGTTCCATGCTTTATCCTTTGTCAACAAGTCAATTATGGGTGCAACAATCTTAGAGTATCCCTTTACAAACTTGTGACAGTAGTTGGCTAGGCCAGGGAAGACTCTCACATCCTGAACTGTTTGCAGCTCTTCCCAATATTTGATTTCCTTGACCTTAGTATGGTCCATGTGAATGCATCCTTGAACCATATAATTCCCCAAGAATGGTATCTCAAACTGCCCAAAAATACACTTAGATTTCTTCAAGAATATTTGGTTCTATCACAATGCCTCAAATACCTGTGCCAAATAATTCTTATGCTCCTCCATACTTTTGTTGTACACCATGATTTCATCCAAATACACCACAAAAAACTTGTCCAAAATCGACCACAACACATCATTCATTAGTGTGAAAAAGGTTACAGTGGAATTGCAGAACCCAAAAGGAATCATTAGGAACTCATATCTCCCATAACTCGTCACCATGGCAATCTTCACCTCATCTCCATATACAATATGCACCTGATAATATCCATGTCACAAGTCAATCTTTGAAAAGACTTTGGCCTTAGCCAACTTTTCAGATCAATCTGCAACTAAAGGAAATGTGTATCAATTCTTCATGGTCTATTTGTTCAATGCTTGGTAGTCCAAACAAATCCTCATCTCTAAAGAGTCCTTATTTTTTTGGAAGAGAATCGGGGTGCCATACGGTGACTAGGACAGATGAATGAAACCTACATCAATCAATTCTATCAATTGTCGCTTCAAATCTTCCAACTTAGGTTTATAAAATTGGTAAGGATCTCTTTCTAGTGGTTCTATTATGGGATTTGTCTCTATATGATGGTCAACAATGCATCGTGGTGGGAGTACTTTTGAAAAATCAGCTAACATTATGTCCACAAAGTTACCCAACTAGTCAGTGAGATTAGGTGGAATAAGCATCCCCACTCCATCCTCTTGAACTTCCCCAACAACTACTATTTAAATCTGTGATCATGTCTACCTTGTTGCTCTCTTCATACTCAATGAAGACATAAGATGCACCTTTCCACCAGACTTCCTTACAGTTGTGCACATAACTCAAGCCTTTTGTTCACCAAGTATAACTATATTGTCCATCCATGGCATGAGGATTGAATGCATCCTATTGAGGAACTCTTTCCTAAGGATCATCTCAAAGTCATCCATAGGCATCAGTGTGAAATTATCTTGACCTTCCCACTTGTCAAGTTGAATGTGAATTAAGGAGGCAAAACTAGTCGTTTCCCTTGCCTTAGAGTGTACTACCTTCACTGTAGCTCTGCATGGAGAAACTCTAAGTCCCAACTCCTTCACAACCTATGTCTTTAGAAAAGTATGTGAGGCCCCTGATTTAACCATAGATTTTATTGTTCTTCTATTGATAACCACATCCACAAAACACAATTGATGGTATTTTCTTCCAGGTTTTCCATCCAAGGCACCTGATGCACCAATCCTTCATAGATTACTACAAACTAAGCCTTGCTACTCTTTCAACATTAAGTGAAAAATACAAACAGAATCGCAATAAAACATACCTTCATTATACTCATATTTTGTAGATTGTGTGAGAGCACCCCTTAGTCCACCCCTTGGTTCCAAGGTGCATCATCGCAATTCCCTATAGATATTGGTTCACTACTCTAACCAAGTCTCCTCTTCCTCTGGTTGTAGTGGAACACATGAATCAACCTTCCTTGAGTCATCTGTGGCATGCTTATATTGTACAAATTCATCCACCTATGTCCAAAGAGTTTCACCACTCTGGATCAACCCACTCTCGGACTATGCAAATTCTATCATATTGTGTGTTTCATTTTTGCAATATTCTTCATCACAAGACTTGAAGAAATTATTTTATACCATCTCTATCATGAAGGTGACAAAGTGGTGAAGAGATCACCAAACCATCTACTAAGTTTTCTCTGATACCATATATCACGCCTCCAAGAGTCATGCCCAAGTCTAACCTTGGCATCTCATGGATGTGTGACACTGCAGCGGTTCTCACTTGGAAGCTTGACTCAACCAAGGATACTTCACCCAAACTATGTCTCTTCACCTAGAGAATACCCATAATTCGTTCTAGGCTACAAACGAGTCACAATCATACTCTATGAAACTCAATTGTATACTTAGAAAATTGTTAACAATATTTAACACTTAGTCATTTTGGCATACAATGGAAAATGTGTGAAGCACAAGAAACAAATATATAGCGTGGGCGACACCAGTGGTGCCTAATACCGAGCTTCATTTATTATATTCTAAAAAATATACAATATAATGCAGAGAGGGAACTATTGTCCCATTTACAAATATGGGAAGAGTCTCACGACTCGCCTCATACAACAAAACTTTCTACACTTGTAGATTCATCACATCAAGACTCCTCCATCACACCTCCTTTCCTTAGCTTGTGATGCACCCCACCTTAGAATGAACTCTTGTCTCATGCATTTCTCACTTGATTATGCCTCTTGGTTCTGTGCCTTGTGCTCTCATATGGACTCCAAACATCACCATTGTGAATCATCCTGTCCTTTAGGTGTGTCGTTCCCCTTCATGAACCATCACACCAAATGAACCAACACACCCCTTCGCGTACTTGGTGCACCCAAACAACCCCGTATGCCCATCAAATGTCACATCTCTTAGATTGGAACACCCCGTACTTGGGCACGTGTTCCTTTCCTTGTTCTCTTCCTTGTGTCGATCAACATGACTCTTCATGGGTGTTCCAATGGGGTCATCCAACCTCTTCAATGCACCCATGTTGCCAAGTGTAGGCAGATCCACTACTTGGACGTGTGTCCAAGTTGCACCGTCCTTTCCAAAACCTAACCCAAGTCTCCATCATACATCATAAGGGAATTAGGGTACGTTCCCCATTGGTCTCGCACATCACCATCGTGTTCCCAAGGTTCTCCTGCCCACACCCATAAAACATGTTCTTTCCCAAACTGATCACATAGCGTTTTTATCTCTCCCATACTTGTCTCTGAATCTACCCAAGGAACATTCACACTCGGTGGGTGTCGCATAAAGCATTATAGTTGGTGCATTAGTGGTTAAGGTTTCATTAGTTATTAGGAGTCATATGTTCAAGTTAGTGACCTAGGACCCATGATTTAGTTAATTGTTCATAAGATAGGGGTAGGTGGGGAAGGGGGAGAGTATGTTAATGGGTAAGATAAGTGGGATTATGGTTAGTGTATAGGGGTTGGGGATAGGGTTAGTGGTTCAATTGTTAGATGTTGAGTTTAATTTATTTGTGTTTACGGAGTAATCTCTTAGTGGGTCAATGATTAGGAGTTAAGGACTATGGGGTTAAATACTAGTGGTTAGTTAGTCACTAATTAAGCATGAGGGCCATACATTTTTAATGGGTTATGGGGTGTTATATAATTAGATTTCTAAGTGTTATGTGTGTGGATTAGGCTCACTAAGTTAGTAGGTTACTCGTGTATGTTATTTTTTATGTTATGTGTATGGGTTAAGTTCCTAGGGTAGGTCAGTGGGTTAGGTGGCTATGTTAGGTTAGTGGGCCAGTGGTAAATTAAAAAAATACAAATATGATAAAACAACCTCTAGTTAAATCCAGGACCCACTATTATGAACTTGATCCTCTATATATTTCATTAAAGTATGGATCAACCCAATTTAAGCTCTCGATAACAAAGAGGATCTATCAAGGTGGCATATAAGATATAATCCAATCCTAGATGATAACTTTAAATGAACCATATTAATCATAACATGGTTTCCTTGATATACCACCTCTATAAAGAAAATCATGTAATAACATCCTCTCTTGATATACCACCTCTAAAAGAAAATCATGTAATAACATCCTGTCCAAAGAAAAAATTTAGGATCCACACTTATCTTGAAGTGTATAAACTTTGGTGAATCTTACTAAATCTTGAAATGGAAACCATAAAAATTTTGGAAATAGTTTTGTAAAAATATTCAAATTTATAAGGACTTTAAATATAGTTTCTAGAAAAATTGGTTAAGTTTTTAGAGTAAAACACTTATATCTTCTAGGATTTGGGTTAATTGTTTTAGAAAAAAAATAGAAATTGTCAAATCTTGTTTTGGCCAAAAAATTAGAAAAAAAAATGTTCTACAAATCTTTGTTTTGGCCAAAAAAAAAAAAAAAAAAAGGAAAATTGGTCTATGTACAAAATCTAACCCCTAAAATTTTCCTTGCTAATTTTCTCTCACTTTGATATTAACATCATAAGGGATGTCAATATCATTCCTTGTAATTTCTTTATGAATTATTGTTACACCTAGGTACCTCACCAAGTGCCTAGAAAGGCCGCATAAGTGTCCTACACCTTGGACACTCACATGGAATAACAACTCCTATGTCATAATCCCTAGTCAATGTGGAGGAGGATATATTACATGAAGGCAAAATACTCAAGTACATTATGGAATTATTATTATTATCTGGAAAAGAAATTGATTATGTGAGAATCAAGTGCACATGAATTCATTATTATTATTCATGAAAAGAAAGTAATTAAGTGTGGAGAATCCACCCTACATTTGGTTTCCATTTTTAGGGAAGGTGGAGGATCTCATGGATGGTTGAAATATTCTTAAAACTCTTTGAGAGATATTTCTTCAAAATCCTTAAGAGATATTTTTGCCCTAAATATCTTAGAGATCCCTCTTTAGTGGATCTTATGAGAGATCCCTCTCCATGGTGGTTAAGCTCCAAATCCTATATAATGAGGGGTTTCATGGAGGAGAGGGAGAGAGGAGTTTAGGGGCAGATACCCAAACCATGATCCAAGGAGAAGGAGAGAATAATCATCAAAAAGCATTATCACTTTGATCATGGAGCTTTGAGCAAGGGCTGGACAAGGAGAGCCTATCAGTTTCATAAATACATCCATGTATTATAAGTTTCTTCATTGTTGTTCCCATTGGACAATCAATGTTTTCACTGCTCTCTAAACTTGTAATTTGTTCTATACAAGTTTGTCTACGTGATGGATCTATGTTCTTAGCCACTCTCAGAGAGTGGAAGTCTTTGCACTCTTTGTTTGTCTCTATGGACCTACCAAGGAGCCTCAATATCAAGCTCATCCTAGACCTTTGCTGTGTGGACAAACGACGCTCATAAGGGCTACACACTTTCCCTCCTTCTTTGTTCATGATCTTGCTAGATCTTAAAAGGGAATCTGCTGTCCATGTTAAGCACCTCTGCCTCGAAGTTAAGGGTCTAGCTCCTCAAGAGGAGGCTGTCTGCCATGTCCTGTGGGAGATTTTCCCACACGTAAATTCAGGCAAACTTAATCGGGGAGGAAATATGATTTGTTTTTCCTTTCTCCTGTGATCGTGGTCTCTAATTCCTTTTCCCACCTGCATTTGATCTTCCATTGAATCTTTGTGTTCCTTATAAATGGCTCTTTGATCATTCTCTTGTATCATTATGATCAATCATCAATTAATTTTCTTCTGTACTTTTATTTTCTAGAATTTTATGAGTCGCTGGAAGTAATGGCACCGCCTCTTGCTATCATAGCTACCAACACTTCTCAAGGTCTTAGACAAGATGATAAATGCTCCTCGTGCTCCTTGCACCAGAGGCTCCACCTTTTCCTCTCACAAAACCTTCTAGGATTGTTCTTCCCAAGTCCACCGCTTTTTCCCTTGCCTACCTCTTGTGCCCTGCTACTACTTCTTCCCATTGGTCTTCAATAATTTACTTTATAAGGATTCATCTTGTTTTGTTTTGATTTTGACACTTGTCCTTACTTTCAATTTTTCCTTCAATGCATTTGAGGCAATTTGTCGCTTTCTCTCCTGCTTGTCAATGGGAGTGAAAACTTTGTATGGGCTCTAAAAGGTACTTTCTACTTTTCTTTTACAAGGATCTTTTAGTCATCTTGCCCTGCTCTTTCTCCTTCCTTTGAGCTTGGCTTTTTATTTTGTTTGATCAAGCAACAAGGGTGTGTTTCTTGTTTTATGTGGAGTTCGGCTCCTGGTCAGTCAACTTCATGCATCTCAGTGCTTTGATTAGTATAGGAATCTTTAAGAATCCAACTCCATCACAGCCACATATATAAACATTTTAGCATTGTATTGGATTCTTTATTGAGGACTATTGCATGAGGTCATTTCACCTTAGTGTTTGATGTTGAAAGGAAAATCCTTCCTTCCCTTAATTAGACATCATTGAAAGAAAAGACTCATGCATCATTTCTTATGCATGTTGTTAGCACTCCCAGAAATTTCCTAGAGGTTGAAAAGAAGAAATCTACAAAGGTAACCTTTAATCAACCACTCTTTAGAGCTGGATCTAGCTCCTTTCCAAAATCTTTAGAGTGGATCTCTCCGAGAATTTTAGCTTTAATTTTAAATTAAGATATTAGGCTACCTATAGAAAATGTTGGTTTTGTTGTAAGGGTTTTTGAGGTTGGTTGAGACGAACTACACATCCATTGGGCTATGGGGTCTGCATTTAAGGAATCCGAGATAAACCACAGAATGCCAAGAAGTCTCTTCACAAGGCGAGGTAGTACATTCACTGGATCTTTTCGTGTTTTAAATGATGAATGGAAGAATGATTTAGGAGAATAATTCCAATTAACACGCACTTAAGAATCTCTTAATTGAAGATATTTAGAAGATAAACACTTAAACCTCTAGGAGTCGTAGAAATGTGGTATCAGGAGATAACCTGTAACATAACGCAATTTTCAAAGATTAGATTCACAACAAATGAAATAAGAAAAGAAACATTAACCTAAAGAAATACATCACCAGTAAATATACGCAAGAATCCTGTAAATTTCCTCTTCTCTATTAATGGTAGATCTCCTAAAAAAATGTTACAGCTTGATAGTGTATAGGGAGGTGCTAACCAACAACCCTCAATACATTGGAAAAAGAAGTATTTATAAGTCAGGGAATACAAACGCTCCCCGGCTATAACTGATCTGGACGTGCTCATACTATTTTTAGGATAACTATCTTAACTAATCAAACTCCTTTGATGACTCGATGAAACTGTTTGCTGAACTCCCGGGTAGGCCATTGGCGAGGTGCATTCGCAACCTCTTCTGACTGGATAGATGGATCAGGATGTTTCATCCGCTTAATCTAGCAGATCGCATACTCTTCCCATCCTATATAACTCAATCGGATTTTAAGCAATCTCCTTGTATTAATTTCATCCATATCCGTATTTAGAAAATGTAATTTGATGATGAAATATATGTTTAATTTCATGTTGGATAATAATATCCAACCTAGTGGTCATGAATGCTTTTCCCAGTGATTAATTTCTTTGTACCTCAGAATTTGGAACTAGAAGCTTCAACCAACTTCTTTTTATAATCAGAGAGTGTCATCAATTTATCATTGATGACCTTCATACCAGGTTTGCCTTTTCTTTGTAGAGCATCTATCTTGTGGAAAACTTTCTGCACTCCTTGATCCATGAATTGATTTTCCCTGCCGGGAGGCCGAGGCTTCTCTTGGTCAGAACTTGTTTCACCTCCAAGATAGTTTCATTCCTGTCCTCGATCTTCAATTCATCTAGTTCCTCCCTGGTCTTTGAATTTATGAACCTTTAGATCCCATTAGCTTGGGCTGGCATGTCTCCCAAATCTGTCTTGATTTTCTCCACCGCTTTTTTGCTCCTTTCAAGCAACTCGTTCTCCTCAAACATTATTTGAAACATAGGCCATATTTCATTTTTGGACTTGGAAATAATCAGTCTATATCACTCTTTGGCCTCTACTTTAGTCTCCCGCCACTTCGCTTGTTTTTGAGCTGATGTGGCTCCTCCGGATTTGCCTGCTCACCTCTCATTAGACTCTTGTCCGGAAAGAAGTCTCTAGCTCCTTTGGAGATTTTCCATTTCTTTCTTGAGTCTACCTGATTTCTTTGTGACTCCTCAAGAATTCATTTTCTTCCATAGACTTAGCCATCTGTACTGCACTGCATCACTGCTGTGGGATGGAACTCATGACTGCCGCTGTACCTAACCTCGCAATGGGATAGTAATTTAAGGGTACGCTGCCTTCCATTGTCTCTCATCTCTCTCTTCTCCTTCAACAGCTTTTCCATCTCACTTCCATCTCCATTAACCGAAAGTACTTTTCTCCAAGGAGTAATCTCGATTTCATATTTTTCCCTTCTTTCGCTATCTCCTTTGTTTCAGGATCCTCCGCTGGAGGGAGCTTTAGTCGCCTCTGGCGACGCCATGTCTGCATTTTTCTTCTTAATCATTTCTTCAACTCGCTTGGATATCTCTAGTGGTCATAGCCAATCTTGAGACCAGCTCTCCAATGTTTTGATTTTGTTATCCTTCATGAAGGATGATATCTTCTCCATCTTTAATTGGGACTGGGCGCTAGTTTTAAAAGCTATCCGATACTTTGAAGTGGAAGTCGAAGTATTGGCAGCGTGGAAAACTATCTCTCCGGCCTCATTATGCATCCATTCCGGTTCCATGGTACGCCCCAACTGAACTCGACTGTGACCCTTTATAATCGGATATTACTTTGGGATCTAGCACTTGTGCATGGAGGTAGGCCATATGCATCCTCCCTTTTTTCTGTATCGAATGCCGAGAGTAGTTTGTGCTGGGATGTGGATGACTGTTTCTGGAATTGTGCATAAGTGTTGTTGGTGAGTGTCTGGTTCTTCTTTTTTGATCGTGTCATATTTTTCAAAATGCCCAATTTGGGTTCGGTCCTGCTTGGTGGAGTATATAAGAGAGAGTCTGTGGTTTTCAATGCCTTCACTATCTCCTTGTGTTGACTCAAAACGAAAGGTAGACTTATGGGCTTGAACCCTGAGGAGGCCACTGTGGTTAGATCTCTTCGTTCCACCGTCGCGGCCTTACCGCTGGAAATACCTTTGTCTTTTATGCAGTATATTAAATTCCTTCCGGAGACACTCCGCTAATGAGAAGACGCATTCTTGCCGGTGGCCCCCTTTCCTTGGGATTCGAGGTGTGACAAGCAGCTTAATTTGTCAGGGCTTATCCGGCTTTTCCATCCCGAGCAGCTTGGTCTCCATCAGCCCACTCAACCATATCAGTTCCTAATTCGCTGATTAGCAACCTTTCGACGGCCTCGGGTTCCTGTAAGGCTGGGGTATTTTTATTTTTAACTCTAATTCGGAATGATCCTAGGGACTATGCAACGCCATGTGAAACTTGTGGGGAATTTCCCATTTCAATAAATGTCATTTTCACACTGCGATTCCTCTCACAGCCGGTGCAGTATGAATGAACCCATCTCCGCCTTTAATCTGCAATTGTTGTTTCTTTTTGAGGGAAACAAAGTGGAATTCATCAGAGTTCATAAGTTGTCTAATGTATTCCAAGCTATAAAAATCTTAATTTAGATATATCTCAATCTTGTATGGTGCCAACTCGCACTCCATAATCTCAATTCTCAGAGTGATTCTGCAATGATACTCCGCCTCCTATCTCTCGCTGCTTTCCCTCGAGAGGTGTAGAACTCTCCGGACTTCGCCACCACTGGCCTGTGCACACCACTTCGCATTATACCTACTACGTGGTGGTAGAACTGATCGGCTGAACGCCAGGAAGTCAGATTCGGCTGTACTATGCCTTTAGAAGAGACGCCGCCCAGTCATGGACTCCTACTGTGGTCTTCCCAAGGCCCATCTTTGTGTGGCTGAGAAATTGAATCATTCACGGAAGTAGACGAACACGTGTCGTGATGGATGGGCACCGAATATACCTTCCTCGTAGAAGTTCACTTGTTCACTTCATTTCTTCGTTGGGGCCAAGAAGGTACAACGAATTGAGGCGGGCTGCCTCATCATTTCCGGAAAAAGATAGAGAGAAACCCTGTGATGGAGCTGCCTTACCCACTCCACGGAATAGTACCCGAGCAGGCTTATTGCTGAGGGGAAATAATCTGATTTCTTGGTGGAAACAAAGAATTTTGAGGATTTGTGGTGGGAGGAGAGGAAGTGGGAGGAAAAAGCTCCACCAACCGAAATCAGCGGAAAGTCATTTTTGGTAGAGTCTCGCGGAGGATTCTGTGGTGTTAAATGGAGACGCTAGACTCGTGCTGGTTATCTCGCATCATTTATCGATATCTTCTGGGTTGATGAAGAAGAGGACGTCCCCGGAGGAAGAAACAATGGCCTTTTGTTCGGGAACGTAGTGAGCTTGGTACTTGAGTGCAAACTCTTGGAAATGATGAATTTGTGGGAATGTGTAGAGAGGCGCATTGACCTTCGGGTATTCAACCATCAATTACCCAGGAAAACCTCCCAGAGCTATGCGCGCGATTGCGTCCGGAGAAGTCAAACTTCATATCATGTCCGCTATCAACCGGATCTTTGTCAACTGTGAGGGATTTGTCCAGTCGCATCAAGGCTTAAATCTAACGGATTCTCCTCCTCTACCGGTTTCGTTTTAGACACTCATCTTCGTGAATCGCGACCGTAAATAAAAACAACGCTTAGTGGGGTCTTAGTGGAGAGGAAAACGACGGGGAGCAGTAAAGATGATAGATATGTTCCTCCGGGTGCGGGACTTGACAAGTTTCCGCACGGAAATCGAATAACAGCTGTTGTCGAATCGCATATTTATTCGAACTGGCCTGGCCGGACGCGGGAAAACGGTCAAGATGACAACGGGGCGCATATAACCGCAATTATTAATGGACAACGGGCCAATTGGGATGAGATGGCGTGATGGTGACTCAAAGCATACCTGGACGATCGAATGCTGGAGGTTTGTGATTAGGTAAATCTCGCCGCTATAAGCGCCCCGCGAGTGAAGGTGTTGGCGGTTTGGCTAATCGGACCGACAAGAGTAACGGATGGGACTTTGACCCGTGGCAAGGGATTGGGGATAGTGGAGGATGACGTATCTGTGGGTGAGGGGATACGTAGCGGGATCGACCTTCCGACTAATAGAAACGCGGCGTACAAGGTAAATAAGGTTCACGGAAGGGGAATATTCATCTGACCCCCGATTTCAAAGATTAACACGTATAACCGAATGCGTTAAGAACTAATCATCCGCGGTTTGTATGATGGCCATCCAGATCTATGCAATGCTTAATATCAATTCCGGACCCCACCCCCCCATCGTTAAAAACATAACAATCGAGGGGGTCCGGAATCCAATGTGGACCACTGATTCGAGCGCTGGATTAAGAGCCATCCAGATCATACTGGATTTAGAACTTTCATTAATTGACCCCTTCCATTAAAGGAAGAATGGATGGGGGGGTCTGTAATCCAATATGAGCTGTGGATTCGCGCACTCTTCTGTGGATCATTCAGGACCAAGGTTTAGTTGCTAACACCGATTTCTGACCCCTTTATTAAAAGTGCATCATAGTCCCCAATCAAATGTGGGCCATTGATATAATCATCACGATCCTGACCATTGAAAGGAATGAGACATAAGCAGTAATGAAAAATGTCATATGTAGGGAAAACTTAGGATAAGGATACATTCCTACTGGTTTTCCTTCGATTTTTCCTTTATATACACCACCATAAAGTAATTTCAATCCAATTACACTTTAGGTAATTGGAGCGATAAGGCAACATCTCATCGATCCGTTTATTTTGGCAAGGCGGTGGCAAAGTAACTAATCTATTAATTCTAACTTTACCTGTTTCACGAGGCAAATTAACCCAAAGTTAAAACAAATTAAGGCTTTATTCTTCTAGGCTATCCTGATCGATTTAATGGTCCAACTGCATGTATCTTCACTAATTCCCATCCTAGGGCTTATCCAATTCGCAAGATTAGATAAAGGTGATCGCATGTGCATTCACTAACCTATCAACATTGAAGTGGGTTTGAAATAACTCTATCATGCTCTTGAAAGGTATGCTGACCAAGTTGTTACTATTGCATGGGGCCTTGTTCTAACTCTTTGAAATTTCTTTCTTCTTTTCCTTTTCCTTTTCTTTTCTTTCTCTTCTTTCTTTATCCTCTTTTCACAAATTATCGAAGAATGTAATATCATTTGTCCATCAAATCACCGTGATACATATAATATCCAAGTCATCAATTCGATTCCCATAATTTTATAAGTGATAACACATGTTTCCTTGGTAACCGAAGTCATGTAATATCATCGCCTTCACTCTCATACACCCCTAAGTAAAGAACAAATACAAAATAAACGCTTTAACTAAATTTTATCAGACTTTTTACATCTTGTTAGCAAACCTACATTAGTTTAAGGTGTAGGGCTTTGAATAGGTTGAAAGGATACTTTCCAGAGCTATCAAACAAACTTAGTATCTCATGTAGGAGAGTGAAATCCAATTGTTGTATAGGATTTATGGGATACCCCTCTCACATTGGTTATAATATAATAACGACTCGGAGAGCTTAAAGATTATCCTCCGTATTCGACTGATTGTAGTAGTTCGGATCGTATTATGGGGTCGCTTTGAAGTTGCATAATTCCACAATGTTGAGCGGTCTTCAAGATGTGATTTCCTTGAATAGATAATTCTGGTTCCTTAGCTCAATCGACTGGTCAACCCGTGACTACTTCTGCTACTAACCGCGAGTTAAGGACCTTTAGTTGCTACAATCTCTTTAGGGAACTTTCTTTACACAAGGTGGACCAAGAAGGGAAGTCCATCAGACTGAAATGCATAATTGGTCAAACTCAATATAGGGGATCCTTGGAGGGTAAATCCACACCACCGCAGGAAGCTTCACCAAGTTGTAAGTCCATTAAGCAGGTCGCCATCAACCGATCCACCACTTCCATCCCCGCCTCTTCCTACCTTTGATCTCATCGACGTTGGATCTACCACCAACCAGTGGGTTCTAATCGGGCGTCTGTCTGATTGATCATTTCTCGATTCATATAGCGCAGTGTTGGTTGTGTTACTTGGTGATCTTTGTAACGAGTTAGCGTTAATACGCCAAACTCGAGAGTACCAATGCATGAACCCTCCTGTGGAACCCACCTTTGGAAAATTTTATCCGTGATACTGGCTGTGACCGAAGTCTCCAGATCCACCGACCTGATTACGAAGTTTGGTTGTTCTAACGGCGGATCCTCAAATCCTCCCAATGTCTAACCGGCGACCTAATAATTTAGGATGTCGCGATATCCGCATTAATCAACCCCATGTTGAATTTTGCCCTCACCATTAATTCTCCATTCCAGTGGTGAAATCTCTAAAGCAAGTATCCGGGTTTATAAGAAGAAGAAGAACTCGAGAGAAGAAGTAGAAGAGCCCGAAAAAGACCAAATATCCAACAACATCCGATTTTGGATCCAAGCAACCAACCAATCACATTAGTAATTAGGAGGTTGATGAGGTCAACAAGATTAAATGAAGAATCCTAAAACCCAAATTCCCCTCATAGCCTTTGTTTAAGGGTGACCACTTTCTGAGGAATTTCGCTGGTATTCCTAAGGTCTTAGAAATGTGGTCTTTCTTGTTATTGTCCCCTGTTGGACATGTTGGTGATATCCCGTCAACTAGTGAATTTAAGGTTGGTAAGAAGAAAATTGTCAAGTTCCTTTGCATGTTATGCAAAGGTGATCATTAATATCAACTTTTCCCTCGTATGGACAAAGACTCAAAATTACTAGAAGACATTACTATTTCACAGCCTCAAATCCCATCTTCTTATCGCAAGCTTTCTATCAAACCACCTGTAGTTGATGGAAAGATCAATCAGGTTCCCCCATCAGTAAGTCTGGTTGATCAAGTGGACAATCTAGTTTCCTCCTAAATTGAACCACAAACCCAAGTAAATGATCCATTTCTGTCATTGATCATCCCCACTCTTCATCAAAAGAGTGTAACCTAAGTGGTTGATCCATTCTTTACCTTTTGCTCTAATCTCTACCTCCCATTGTATACATAAAAAGGGTTGATCCGCTTCTACCCATTGGACTCCACCTCCTCTGAGAATGTAGGGGAAACCTAAGTGGTCGATCTTAGCTCTCATTATCGGACAATCCTGTAATTTCCTCCATTGAGGAACGGCAAAGTGATTGATCTAGTCCCTTCTTCAGTTAGTCCAACCCTTCATCCAAAGAGCAAAGTGGTTTCTCTGATTACATCATCGGTAATCCCACTCTTCCTTTGAAGAGTACCAAAGTGGTCGCATCCAAGTCCACTATTGGTCGATCCAAGTCCGCCATTGTTCGATCCTATTCTCCCTCTAGAAAGTAAACCTGATACTACCCACACTTTTCTCAAGATAATAGACTCCACAACAGAGGGTATTCCTCTTTCTCCCGTGGGACCCCCTCCAAATAATGAGACCATACTTTTTTATTGGGGTGCACTAACTGGACCTCTCATCCTCTCCTACATTCTCCTGTGACATGTAAGAGCTTTGTGGCTCTGGAAATCTCTCAAACGTTGATGTTAGATGAAGACATTGCCCATTAGTATTTTGTCTTTGTTGCTCGGTACGCTTTATTGTCCAGAGTTTTGCTGATTATACATAACTGCTAACCTTTAACTGCAAGAACTTAAATCCAATAATTAGGACCTCTTCCTCTCTCTTTGTAACTTTGGGAGAAAACCCTATTGGATGTCATGGTAGCCCTAGGACTCTCTCTGATTTCACTTTACTCCTTGGGTGATATTATGTGTATGCCATGAAAGCCATTGTGTCCACTCTTTTGTGATATATTTCTACTTATGGAAGAATCAGTGGACTATTGATCAACTTCTTTATCTTATCTGGGTCCTAATCTTAGATTACTCCCTCCTTAAAATTGTTCTTTGAGTATGCGTATAGACACGCCCCACATGTTAAATTATGTATGTTTGTTCCCCCACTAACCTTCTCGTATGATTTAGACCCAGAGTTGATATGGTGATCTCTCTGTATTCTATTACCTTTGATCCTCACTCTATCAGTGGGGTTCTCTCACATGTAGTCTTCCTTCTAGGAGGATTACCCCACTAGCAAAGACTCCTGAAGTCATGACTGAGTTTTTTCCTTTGATATGGTGTCCTTCCAAGAGTATTATCCTCTGTAAGCTATGATCATAGCATAGCTAATGCATAGTTTCTCTTTCCTCTCATGGAAGATCCTTAAAAAATGAAACAAAGGTCACGGGCATAGTTTCTCATGGAAAGTTTCATTAAAATGAAACAGAGGCTATGAGTATAGTTTCTCTTCTCTGGCAAGCTCATTAAAAAAATGAAATGAGGGCCCTAAGAAGTTATTTCTCCGTCAAGCTCATGTCGAACAATAATATGGGGATCAAACCTGTAACCCTCGAAAGTATGTTCTTTTCTCCTGTCAAGTTCGCTAAAAATGAAACAGCCACCTCTATTCAACCTTCTTTTCATCCACTCTCCTTTTCTCATCTTAGTAGAGAACTTGGTGACAACCCCAAAGTCGGGAGAACTGAAGCTTGAGGGGTGTCTCCAACCCTTTGATGATCTTTCTCGAGTTAAGCCACTAGCTTTTCAAACTGGGGGCATACCAAGCTTAGTCTTTATTCTTTCTCATGCTTGTAAATACATTGAGAATGCATCCTGTGAACTTTTTATCTCTTTTCTGAACCTCAGAGGATACACTAAAAGGAACCCCTTGGAGTCATCTCTAAGCTCTTTTCAGACTGTAGAACATGGAAAGATTTCCAAGTGATCTTCCTTCCTTTCCCACTCATTAAAAGCAAGTGCTCATGCCCTTCAAGTGATAATTCTATCTCTTTTCGCCTCAAGGGTATCTAACATTACAGCATACATTGAGTCATCTTAAGTTCTTTCTACTCTAAACATGAAAAGATTACTGAGCTATCTTGTTGCCCTTCACGCTCACCAAAATATTTGAAGAAAATCTCTGTTGAGCGATATTTTATCTTTTTTTTCGGTCTCATAAGACTACTTTACAAAAAAGGAACTAAGAGAGTTCCCTTTAAATTGCTTTTCTGGACTCTATAATCATGAAAAACCTTCGAAGCTGTCTTGGACCTGCTAAACAAACATCGACAAGCTCCATATGGATCAACCCCTTACTTTCCACTTCATTAAAAAGAGGAACTTACTAGCAGGAGTTATATCGAGTATTTGTTACCCTCCTCATGCCTGCTAAATTCAAAGAGGTACTCATCTATTTCCATTGGGGAAAATTGAAGGAAGAAAGCCAAGTAGTTTTTTGAGAACACTACCACAACTCTTAGAGTCTCCCTTGAACATGGCACTTTATTTGCATGCATTTTAACTGAACCTTCCCAGACCGAGCTTTCAAATCCTTTGAGCTTTACTCCCTTTGGTCCTGACAAAAGTCACAACATCCACTCAGGACAATGTCTTTTATCCATGTCTCTTGTTCTCGTTGTTGTGCCTCGGTTCAAGGGAAGTATCAACCCCGAGAGTCACCATCACAAATATCTTTTCTCAATACCTCCATGTCACCCATGTTCATTTGATCTACCAATTACATCTCCTCGTCTATTTCGTGGTCATGGATGGGGATACATTAAGGCCCTCCTTCTAATTTAGTCTATTTCATCTAATTTTACCACACATCCAGAACTAGACTTCATAAACCAATTAGTAATTCCTTTGGGATCCTCAGATGTCTCAATGGAAGTTGCATCCCTATCAGCTTGACAATGGGTTTACATCATTGACCTTTGATCGAGTTATTCCATGGATGTCTGACTTCATCTCATCCATTCACATTCATGGAATGTACTAGAGTACCTTTGGGTCATTGACATCAGCAGGACTCCTCCTCTTCACGCATTAATGGATTTTACATCATTGACCGTAAATGAAGTATGGGAGTTTTCATATGTTCGACATCAGCATATCTATTCACATGGTTAGATTCATACTACATCAGATCGGTAAGTAGTTAATTCCTATTGAGTGGGATCACTCCCATATGTACTTTGCCCGTGTTGTGAAGGGAGTTTCTCTGAAACATTGATATATATATATTGTCACATCGATCCACTTTGTATTGGTCGCATCTATGTCTTGTCACTGCCTCAGATATCCACCCTGTATTCTCATGGATATTAGTTCAAATTTCCTATAGGAGTATAGAATCCGGCATATCAGGGTCCTCGGTGGTTGCACCTTTATCAATATAATTATGGATCCAGCATTTTAAGGCCATATCTTGGAAGCCTTTATCACCCAAGCATAGGTATGTCTACCCTGGGTTCACAAAACATGTCATAATATTTGTTGATGCCTAGTGCAGCTTCTATCAAGTTCTCCAAGTCCACACCCTTACTTTAAAGATCAAAGGTTCTTCAAACCCATCATTCTCTCTCTCTTCCTGGACTGCAAGAGAGACTTTAGGGGTATCTATGTTACACATGAAATCTGTACACCTAGGTACCTCGCCCTAAATGTCGTAGCACAAGGTCTCATGCACCCTTGGATGCCCATGGAATAACCATGGCCAAGTAATCCCCAAGGCCAATGGGGAGGAGGGATATATTATATGAAGGCCAAAATACCAAGTACACTTTGAATCATTATTAATATTCATGGAAAAGAGAAATTGATTTAAGTGTGAGAACTGGCAATATTTTGAATTATTATTAATATTCATGAAAAAGAGATTAAGGGAGAATCCCTCCTCACATTTGGTTTTCTATTTTTTTATGGAAGGTGGAGGATCCCATGGATGGCTGGTGCACATTCTCCTTAAAAAACTTGAGAGATATTTCCTCCTTAAAAACCTTAAGAGATATTTTCTCCTGGGAAATATCTTAGAGATCCCTTTCTTAGTGGGTTTGATGAGAGATCCTCCCCACAAGGTTAATCCTCCAAATCCTATATAAATAGGGCTCACGGAGGAGGGAGAGAGGAGCTCTAGATGCCTAAACCATGGGATCTCCTGAGAAGTGGAGGAGAATAATCATTGAAAGTATTTTCATTATGATCGTGGAGCTTTTGAGTAAGGGTTAGGTAAGGAGAACTTGATGAAACTGCCACATTCCATATATGTTTGTAAGTAATTTTTTGTCCTCATTAATATGATTTGTTTGGCCTGTTTCTTTCAAATTTGTGATTGTTCCATATAAGTTTGTTTACATTATATGGATCTATGTTTTAGCTAATTTCAATAGAGTAGGAATTCTTTGTAATTTCTTTGTTTCTCTTGTAGGACCTACCAAGGAGCTTAAGATCAAACCACATCCCTAATTCCCTGCTGTGGACACACAACGGCTCATAAGGGGTACACACTTCCCCTCCTTATATTTTGTTCATCAACTAGATTAGATATAAAAGGAAGTAGTGTCCATGCCAATCTCACCTCTCATCTTGAGAGTTAAGGGTCTAGCTCTCAAGAGGAGGTCTAATCTGTCCAGAGGGGAGATTTCTCCCACAACAATTATTGCATTATTTATTTCTTCAAATCAATAAATAATAGGAGCATTGAGTTCCAACCCAATGGCATTGGATGGATCCACACGCAAGTGGGATTTCATAACCCAAATGGGATTGTATGGCTACCTTAACTTAAGTAGAATACTAATAACCCTTCCTTTATATAAATAAATGAAATTCTACACCACATTAATAATACAATTTCATTTTTCTCTCAAATAATCTATTTTTGTAATTAATGTACCCTTGAGATGTTATTTTCTGTGGCTCTTTATTATTCTTTAAAAATACACACATATGGTTCTATCATTCTTTTTTTTTTAAAGATTGACCTGATCTATTTTTTTTTTTTCACAAGGAATATTTTCCCCCATAAATAGCAATTGCCCTGCTATTAAATTAAGAATCAAAGGCAACTTCCCATACATATATTTGAAGCCACAACATACCTACATGATATTTATTCATGTATCAATAATATGAGAGAATTGTCCGTGGTCGAGGATAACAATAATTCCTCACAACCATCCAAGCTAAGACCCAATTGACAAATATCTAATATTATAATATATAAATGATATTATATTAATTGTGTTCCAACTTAGAAACATCATTTTTAAAATCTTGAAGTATGGATCTATTGTCTACATACTAACAAGTTTTAAAATACTTACCAGTTTTAAAAGTAAAAAATTAGGATCTTCAAAAATTCAAATTGATACAATAAGTTTTAAAATTATCACCTTTTCCATATTTTGTTTATCTTTATTAAATTTTAATTATATCCCTGTTTTGAAAAATCCATTTTTCCATATATTTTATAAATACAATTCTTGGTTAATATTTTAGATGATGGTGATATGATTTCCACCCTAAACGTTAAGTGTAAAAATTCCTTATAAGTTGAGTTAATAAGCTAATAAAATGAGACAAATTCATACCATTAAGTAATAATCAATATAAAACAAGGTCGATTTTTGAGATGGAGATTGGGATTGAACCCAATCATCCATGAAACCAAACCTATTATAAACATTGCAATTTAGGGAATTGGTAACGTTGATAATATCTCAAGGTAATAATTAGACCAAAGTTTTGTCTCTCAGGAAATTCATGCTATATTATTATTTTGTGTAGGTCTAAGAATGGTATTCATCTAATAGTTTACAAGGAGAGATTCATTCCATAAGGAGCATTTGATGTAGGGTGCTATCCCATTCAAGGGTTCTTTCTCTCTATATCTCCTTATATCATCTAAGTGATGGAAATGTGCACTTGACATTTCCCAATCTTTTATGGGTTTTATTCTCTCTCTATTCATTAGGATTTATTTCATAAAATGTGTATCAGAGCTGCCCAATATAATGATAATTCATGTGTATTTATAATTCTGGTTTCTATATTCCTTTGTGTAAGGTTCTTGACATTTCCAAAGTTAGGGTTTATCTTGAGCATTATATCTATCAAAATTCCCACAAGTAGTATTATAGTTTTCTCTGCCAAAAAAAGCAGACTTTTCTCTTCTTTTTTCCATATTTTGAAGAAAAGAGGACCAAAGCATCTAGGATATACTTCTATTAAACCTTTGTAGAATCTGAAAAATCCAAATTTATAGATCCTAGCCCCTCTCGAAAATTCAAATTCCAATTTCAAAAAAAACAAAAAATCATCCAAATCAAGTTTGGGAAATGAAGTTATAAATCAGATTTAAAAATCCATTTTTAGATATTTTCTAATGACTTTAAATGCAATTTTATAGGATTATATATATAGAGTATATATATATATATATATATATATATATATATATATATATATATATATATATATATATATATATATATATATGAGAGTATATATATATATATATATATATATATATATATTATAGAGGCCCATATTTTAGTAAAACAAGTGCCCACCGAAGTTGTAGATTGGCTATGGCGTTTCACAGTTGTGGTCATAATAGCCAATAAAAAAAGTATCGTAGAAGTTATGATCAGTTCACATTAGCCACCTTAAAACCTACTCATACAAAGGAACTCCATTGAAAAGTAAGATATTTCTTCAAAACCCTAGTTCTATTTTTGGTTTTCACAAGGAAGGTGTATTTTAGAAGGCAATCTGATGATACTAGTATTGAAGAATATATAAGATGGATGGAGTCAAAATATCCAATGAGTTAGAAAGAGAATATGTATATTCATCTAAGAGATCAAACACTTATATGGCATGGATCATTTGACTTGTTGAAAATATTCAAAAATCCAGATGACAGATATGGAAAAGTATTTTTAAACAGGTGGTCTTATGTTGTGAAGAAGGATAAAAATAGAACTAGGGGTTTATTTTCATGTGACAACTTCATAGGTTCATGAATGTATTCAATATTAAAATGTTCTTATTTCTATAATCTCTAGTAGTGACCATAATTTCATCAATGTTAATTTGGCTAAAAGATTGCATGTTCCCACAAAACATATTCAAAGTTCATAGGTTAAGGATGAGAATGTTCAAATTTTTAAATATTTGAAGATTACCATGAATAAATATGTGTTCTATTCATATTTTCATGCTATATATATGTATGATGTGGATATTGTTTTGGGATACCCTTGGATGGATTTAGTTGTACATATAATATTAATGTGCAAGAGAAGATTTTGAAGCTTCGGTACAAGAAAAAAAAAATTGAATGTAGGATATTTCTTCTACTAAAAAAGAAGTACCCAAATGGGATCTTAAAAAAATATCTGTAGGGAAACTAATTGTGGTACCTAATAACACATCAAATGGAGAGTTTGAGGTTGAATCTGAAGAACAGCTTACAAAATCACTTAGTGACAAGCCCGAGGAAGGATATATAAAGAAAGACGAAGCTAAGTAGTTAAATGACTCAAAAATACCACATGTTGAAGCGTTAAAGAAAGAAGAATCAATAGCTAAGGTTGGCGTATATCACCACCCACACAACTCAGAGAAACAACAATCATCAAGGAAAGCTCATGAGTGTTGGCGCAAAAATCAATACCAGGGTTCTTAGAGGTTGCCAACAAAAGATACCAATGTATTCTAAGAGCGTTGGCATATTCAACCTTTTGCAAGGGAAGGAGGTCTCACCCAAAGAACAACCAAGATGTGTGCGTGGTGAAGTGAGTCAAAGAGAACACATCATCATTTTTTAGGTTACCATGTTCAGATTCATTCATCAATATGCAAAGAAATTCGTAGACATTGATTAAATAACAAATACACTTGATAGAGGTAATTGCGCAACATAGAAACCACAGGTCCATACACATTATAATAAAATTTTAGGGCCCAAACAATTCTTTATATTATTTGCATCTCATAACATTCATAAAGTAAATACACCTCTCATACCATGGTTTATGCAGCATAATCTATTCCCATATATCCCCTATGGATTCTATCCTACTTCAAAAGCAGAGTATCATCCACAAAACCCATTACAATAGTATCATGACAGTCATAATTGGATCCCAACCCAAACAACAGTAAAACCCAAGTATCTCTCCTGCGTGCTCATTCATCAAATCTGTTATCCTCTGTAACCTTGTAAGATTTTTCCTTGTCATGCTAGCTCCCTTGGAATTATTGTTTCGCTACTTTTCCATCATTTTCCACTTACCTTTTTTCTGTTGGAATCTGATGCGTTTTCCGATTTTCTAACTACTTGTACAGCTAGCGCATGGTGCTTTATCCACTATTGTTATAATTTCAGTTATATTTTAACTCTTCTAACTGATTTTTACTACTATCCCTTCTCCAGTTGGTCATGCAACAGTTTCTTCAAAACTTTACCATTTTTGCAAAAATAGACATTTCTCAAAAATGGAGGACCCAACAGGCCTCGACCATAACCTATGACTCATCCTGATTCAACCTTCTGCTTCCTTCCCATGGCCTTATGCAAATGGAGGGCCCAAATCCGACACAATTGTGAGGGCCTGTTGGAGGAAGATGTCGCAGTGCTCCAGGCGATCCTACCATTTTCTTTCCAAAATTGAGGCTCCTACAACAAACTCTTGTGTTGTTGTGACATTGGGTTCTTCAGGATGGGTAGCTAGTAGTGTAGTCCATTTAGAATATGAAACTGAATCGAGTTGGTTCATCTGGATATACTCAACTTGCACCGTAGGATGGAAGTCTTAGAGATCTTTCTTAGAAACCCGATTAGACTCATCCAGAGCATCTAGTATTCCATCCACAACTTGGATCTCTACAAATTTGGTTGTCTACTCAATCGGGTCAGTGATAGGTTGGTATTTTTTATTCATACAGTTGAGCTGGGCGTAAAACTCTTCGACTAGCTTACTTTGGCATTCCAATAATATGACCCAATCGTTTACCATGCCAAAAGGTTGGTGACATTCATATGCACGGGCATGAAGAGAGGACCTGATGAGATTTCCCTCCCATTGAAATTCACCATTCGGCAGGGCTGAGAAATCCATGAAGGTATGGATAGCCATATGGGGTTATTGTAATCTACAAGGTCAATGTCAAGCAGTCGATTATTCTTGACCTTTCCATTGAGATCACCCAAAACTTCAACCCATGGGTCGGAAAATTATACTGGAGCAGCGAATTTGGGAAGGACTCCCCGAAAGAAAGTGCAAACCATCTGTTCATACTTCCATTGGTAAAAAAATAACACTAGAGGATAGAGGCCTAGATGTGGGCTCACAGAATTATCGAGGGGCTCTAGGACTAGGTATGGAAAGAACTTGAGTAAAGCATGATAACATTGAGTAGTCAGGAAAAGACGAGTATATAGGAAACAATCTAGAGGTGACATGACTAATATTCATTAATAGATATAGTGTGGAGCCAAATCAACATTAACGTCGGATATGACCATCGAACGTGACGAGATCTAAGGGGGGATTTAGGAAATAAAGAACATATCTGAGAACACAGTAGTGGGACATTCAGTTAAAAAAGAAATTAATTAATGCACCAGGAATTAGCCGGAAAGGTAGTGACAGTTGTTGGGAGTTAAATGACTCTGACGAGTAATGATGGGACAATGACCAAAATGGTACCAATGGTAGTTAACGAATGAAGTGACTGTGACAGGGCACATATTTCGAACTGGGAAGTTACTAAATACAAATATATTTGATTCAGACTTCCTTGACCACAAAGGGGATATCCAGGATGGACACAATGATAAAGAAAAGTAGATTTGAGGACAAGTGATAGCTGGACACGTCACCGTTTTATTTATTGAAAAAGGAAATAACAAAACAATTGAAAATCCTACCTATTGAATTCACCCCTGGTGATAGGAGTGTTACAAACCTTTTCTTATTGATAAAAAATATAGGGATTCATGTGTGCGCCATTCACCCATCCTAGATGAAGAATTCCATCGATTTGCATGAGTCTGATAGCTCTAGACTCACGAATTTCCGGAGCTATAAAGGATCTGAGCCAATGTAGTTGTAAATTCCCCAGATTCTTTTGGTACTTGTTGTCATATAAAAAAACTTGATCACCCTGTGGAAATGTCTTGGTCTTAATGTGTTTGTCATGACAATATTTTTTGTCGATACTTCTCTATTGTTTGATGAAAATCGTCCAAAAATCTGGCTTCGTCCAATGCCAACAACTTGACAACCCATTTTGCAACTGACTCATCATCTATCATATGAGTAACATGCCCAATATATAATGTTGGAGGGTTGAACTCGGTGGGGACAATTACTTCTCTACCATAAATGAGTGGGAATCGAGTATACTTATGCAATTTATTTGCAGTAGTCATGTAATCCCATAATACAGAGGGGACTCTATCATCCCAATCATCTCTATTTACATAACATACCTTGGTTAGTCCTCTCTCTAGAATCGTGTTAAAGGCTTTGATTGTACCATTTGCTTGTGGATGATATGGGATAGTTTTGTGATGTTGAATTAGGAACTCACAAGTGAGAGTGGCTACAGTCTTGTTGATAAAATGTGCACCTTGATCACTGGTCAAACTCCGAGGGAATCCAAACAGAGTGATGATGTTCTTAAAAAGAAACTTGGTTGCAGTATTTGTAGAGAAATCCTGGATTGGTTCTACTTCGACCCAATGGGTAAGATAGCCAGTAGCAATGATAATGTACCTAGATTTTGAATGCTTGTCTAGTGTATTGATCATTCCTATGAAGTCAACTGCCCATTTCTCAAATGCTTAAATATATTGAAGAGGATGTAAGGTAAACTCATCTCTGCATGATGGTTGGTCGACTCTTTGATAAACATCACATGTCTTGTTGTAATCCTTGGAATCTTTAAAGATGGTCAGCCACCATAGTCCTTCTTGGAGTATATTTTGGGTTGTTTTCTTCCCTTTGGCATGTCCTCACACAACTCCATTGTGGCATTCCCATAATATTTCAGGTTGCTCGTGATCAAGTATACATCTTCAAAGGATTTTTTCCAATCCCAGTTTATAGAACTGGCCTATGATCATCTGATAGTTAGCAACAAAGACCACCAAATGCCTCTTCTGATTTGTGGAATACCCATCAGGAATAGTACCGGTAGCGAGAAACAATGCAATATCTGAAAGGTAATCAAGGAAAGCCACAATATTAAAAATATTCGCATCTAGGAGTTGATCATCTATAACTTCGCCACTCTTGCTTTATTCTAATTGAGATACATGATCAGGGCCAACATTTAATTTGCATGGATTGACAATGACCTCAAAGGAAAACTCATGAAACAACAACAACCATCTACAAATTAGTCCTTCTAACACAGGGTTATTAACCATATATTTCAAAGCAGAATGATCAGTAAAGAATTTAAAATGGCCTCCTAACAGATAATGTCTAAACTTTTGCAAAGCATAAACCATAGTCAAACCTTCCCTTTCTATGGTAGTGTAGTTTCGCTTGGCCTGGGAAATATTTCTGTTGGAAAGGTAGATAGGATAATCGAGGTTTTTTTTACCATGATGTTGCGCAAGGATAGAACCCAAAGTAATACTAGAAGCATCAATGTGTATATGGAATTTCTCATTCCAATTCAAATATATGAGTATAGGGGAGGTACTCAAATTTTCTTTGAGGGTATTAAAGGCTTGATCACACTCTGGATTCCAGCTGAAGGCTTCATATTTCTTCATCAATTTCTCCAATGGAGCAGTGATGCTTGCATAATTTCTAATAAATTGGCGATAGTATCCAATGTGAGCCAACATTGACCATAAATATTTATCACTCTTAGACGAGGGAATATTCAGTATCACAACAACCTTTGCAAGATCAATCAACACTCCTTCCTTGCATACTATATGTCCCAACAAATTTCCAAAGGGTACACAAAAGATACACTCCTTCAGGTTTAAATAAATTTGTAATTATCTGGATTGATAAAACATCAATCGTAGTAAACTTATGTGCTCTTTCAATGGGTTGTGTATGGCCCAATCATCCATATACACTTCAAGCAACTTATGAATAAATCCATGGAATGCAACAATAACTATTCAAGATAAAACAAATGGGGCATTCTTTAGCCCAAATGACATAACTGTTAGAAAAACAGGATCGCGGAGAAATAAAATAAAACAAATGTGGAAATAAAACACAGAATATACACAATAAAATAGAGACACGGATATATGTGGTTCACCCAATGTGGTCTATGCCCACCAAAGAAATTTCCAGGTCCTTCCTTTTTATTATCTAGAAAATGAAGGGATACAACCTACAACACACTCGTTGTAAATTCCTCTTCTTTCACTCACAGTCTCCTATCTCAAAATACAATATTCACAATAATGCATAGTCACAATACATTTCCCTCATAAAAGAGGGTTTCATTCTAGGTAAAAAATCCCTAACATAACTTCTACCATCATATCTGCGAACTTATAATGAACGGTCCAGATTTACTATGAAATTAAAATATACATTTACAAGGAAAAGTTTCCTTCGAGAGCCTCACCCCTGAACCCTTATTGAGGGATCACTTTCCCCCGAAGGGGGAACAAGCCCCCCCACATGGAGGGGTTTACAATATTCTGAGGTGTACAATATTCATGGGGTATAAACACGGCTGAAAACAAAGACCTATGAAACAGGATGATAATCAAGCTCCACAACCAATAATAATGTTATAAGCAAAAGAACCCCATTATGTAGTGAATTTAGTCTTTCTCTTATCTTATTCCACAATTCTAACCTGATGGTAGCTTGAGAATCCATCTGTAAAAGAATAGGATTCATTTCCTGCTACTTGATCAAGGAATGCATCACTAAAAGAAGTGGGAAAAGGGTCATGTACACACACTGAGTTTAAACTTCTGTAATCCACACAGAATCTTATATCATCAACACCCTTTTTCTCTAGATTATAATAGGACTGATCCACTCGGCCTCATCCATAAGGAAAATTAGCCTAACTACTATCATTCAATCAATCTCTTTCTTAACCTTCTCCTTAAATCACGGATTCAGATGGTATGATCTGTTCTTGAAAGGATTAGCATTTGGTTTTAATTCGATCCTCATTTCTCCCAACTCTCCTTAATCCCCTTCAGTTCTGAAAAACTCTTAGGAAATAGATCATCGTACTCCAACAACAGAGCATGTATCTCAGTCACATTTTTTTCATTCCAATAATCACCTATTGATGCCATCTTAGGATTCTCCTCACTCCCTATATTTACTTTCCACAACCTCGGAGGTTAGGTGTATTATCTATTAATATCACCTGATATGGTGTCATTAACATCTCTTGTTCCGGTGGATTCCTGAAAGGTTAAATTCCTAAGTTCCTCCAAGTCCTTAGGATCTTCATGGTCCTAATTAAATTTACTACAAGCCATGGTTACTCTCATGGGGGACCGATACAAACTATATTGAAGCAAGTGTTCATGGTCAGAGAAGATTGTAAGTGGACATTTAGGCTTAACTTCAATACTAAACAACATATTCTTGATTTGCTGGAGAAAAAATGGGATTTTAGGAGTCTTACCAGAGAATGAGAAGTCATGGCAGAATTGATTTTGAAGTGTCTTCCAACATACTATTTTTCTTCTTGTTTCCTCGTGCACATACTAGGCCTTGGGAATTATTCCTAGAGAATGAAAGAAGTGATGTTTCCATAGATAGGAAGGGAGTTGCATAGATTTCCACGCTTTTAGAAAATGCTCAATGTGTGCAATTGGGTTAGACTGACCATCGTATATTTCCAAGGATAGGAGTTGACTCTTCTACTTCAGATCTTGTCCTTGCTGCAATATCTACATCAGTGGAAGGAATCGATGTTGCATAGTGATCTTGATTTTATCCCAAGTGGAAAGAATTTCTTTGTGAGTAGCCCACCACCTAGCTCAAGAACACTTTAGAGCTAGTTCAAGTGCGAAGAGTTTGTGTTCTTCTACAACCCTACACTCCATGTCAACGATAAATCTCTATAGATATAAGGTACCATCATATGTTGGACACTCCTTGATCTTCGTCCCAATCCATCTTAATACTCGGATAGTTGTGCAACGCCTTGAAAATTTCTCATACCTACCTTGTTTTCAGTTGTCAAAAGTAGCTTCGGAGTCTTCATCTGTAGATTGTATGCTTCACCAACTTATGGATCCATTTGTAGTGGGATTAATGTAATCTACTCAGTTTCCTATAGTCATATTGTATATTTGATCCATAACATATTGTTCCATATTTTCCTCCATTGGGTCAGCATATCGTGGACCTTGATATGGGTCTAAAGCCTTAGTCACTTTCATCCCATCATATTCAAAGGTCATAATTTATTTATTAAGATATATTATAGCATAGTTCTCGTAGGCCCAATCAATGCCTAATAGAGATGAGTACATATATGTTTCCCCCATTATTTCGATGACCTTGAAGTTCGCCACTATTTTGACACCAGCCAAATCCACTGCAGCATGTTGTATCCTTCCTACCAGAAAAATGCAGTATTGATTTTCCATTTGCACCTGTATAGGAGAGTAAAATAGCTTGGGTTTACCCATCGCTTCCCAAGTCTTCTTTGGAAATATATTGATGTCACAGCCAAAGTCCAACATAACATCCCTAATATGATATTCATCAAGGTGAGCATTCAACCAAAATTCTCTCCTAGTTCTTCTCTTTCTTCTCTGTATCCTACTTGTGTTCCTTTCTAGAAGGTTAGCAACAATGGACTCTTTTGGGTTTCCTTCAGTTCCTAGATCCCTTTTAATTGTGTTCCGCAACTTCCCAGTAAGTTGTTCATTGTCCAAAATGTCAGAAAAGTGTTGTAACCACATATCAACAACCTTCTGTGACTGGCCCGGGGGCTCCATCTAACCAAGATATTCTCCAATGATTCTTGGTTGGTGAGGATTTGGTGTAAACCTTGGTTCCACAACCTTAGGATTTATATAACTAGATAATTGTATGAATGTTTCCATTGTGTCCTTAAAATATTCCTTCTTCCTTACATGGTTGTACTTGGTATTCTCAGGAATTTTCTTTTGGATCATGACATGATGAGGAATTTCAATATCAGCACCAGTATTAGTTCCTCCTCTAGTGACAATGTTAATATTGTGTGCTTTTCCCTCAGCTATAGATCTAGGCTCAAAATTTATCAGGTTGGTGCCCCTTTGTCTAGCCCGATCTTCCCACTTGGAAATCAGCTCCGGGCAATCTTCAGTAGCATGGGTGTTGTTCCTACAATGCACACAAAAATATCTTCGTGGGATGGGGCAATCTATGGTGATATTACCTTGCTAATCATAGTTGTAGAAATGAACTAGTCCTCGTTCGCTAGTCCGTCCACCTATGAAATTTACTCCACCTCGGTGGCCTCCTCGGAACCCTTAAGGATTTTTATTGAATCTAAATGTGAAATGATCTAATATGTCAGTGAGATCATCCAAATCTCTACATTGGTTAGTAGAATGAGTAGGTGACCCAAACAATTCACAATATATTGAATTCAAAACATGGGTATACTTTTGTAGAAAAGGACAATGCCTCAGAGAGTGCCCATGACTTCTATAGATATTGCAATACTCATTAATCTGGAATCCTTGATGATTTGAAAAATCATGGTATTGAAAAAGGACGTATAATGACACTGTAGTGGAGACTTGAAAAACTCCTCCTAATGGTTCTAATAGTGGAGGTCACATCGGGTGAGTAGGGTGTATTGCACCCCTCAATATTGGATATTCAATTGTTGTATGACCTTCGGTGTAACAACCAGTACACCATACTTGCGGTTGACCTACTTTGGGAAGGGTCAACTCTTGGATTTTTTCAGTTAACGTGGATATCTAGCCCTGTAGTTGTGCAATATTATTATCTTCAGGTGGTCTCATCACCCACAAGCTTCCAGGATATCCTTCCATAGCCTCACTTTTCATGGCTTGTTCCAACTCTTCTCCCAAAGTACTTATCCTTTGTTGATTCATAGTGATTCGGGTTAACGGTAACATCCCTTGAATACAAAATTCTCTCTAATGATCCTCATGGATATGGTTTTTTAATTTACCTATTTCATCCTTAAATATTTGGTTATATTCCCAAGCAGACTCTCTATCTCTTTGTTTTATGTCCCGCAACTTGGAGAGAGCATGTTGCTCTAACTGAGGTAACTGTAATTTTGATATAAACCTTTGCTTCATCTAGGTCAAAGAGAAAGGATTTCCTTGATTATTCCATAGCTCAATACATTTAATGTACCACTTTAGATCTTGACCCCTCAAGGTAGTTTGGAACTCAACCAATTTATTTGCGTCTAGAGTTTCTTGAGACCTCCAAATGGATTCACAAAGAAACTAGTATTGCTCAATGTCCTCATCCCCTTTACCACAAAACTCTGGGTATCGGGTAAGAGACCTTGCGTGTTGATGCGCCATCGATGGACTTGGAGATCCTATTAAAATGAATCATAAGGTTCCTAGTTGTGATATAATCGAAACACTTGCCACACTTCCACTACTACTACTTCTTGAACTTCTTGGACTCGAAGGATTAGAAATGACAGAATTGACAGAAAGATTTGTTTTAGAAATTACCAGATTTTTATATAGCATTGGGGGAATGGGTGATTTAGGGTTGGTTCCTTTGTCTCCAGAGTGAAATTCTTTGATCTGGGGGGTTTCGTTCGTTTGTAGTGTTGTGCTTGTATCTTGATGCAATCCAACATCTTTCGGTGTTGTAGGTTTTGATCCTCTCACAATTGCTTCAGGGGTTCTGACTGGGTATTCTCCTTTAGTGGTGGTGTCTGTATTTACTTCTTCATATGTATCTCTTAAATTTCCCTCCTCCTATCTGCCTCCTTCAGAACCTTCACCTCTCTCACCAATTTTCTCTTTCAACCATCTCCTATCCATCCTTTCGCGTCTTTTTAACTCTCACAACTCTTCTAACTCTTTCCTATGACTACTTTCAAATCCAATCCCCTGCTGTGATTGGTAGGACGTCTTCATCACTTTCCTCATATGTTTCCACCACCTCTTCTCAAGAATATCAACCCTCTTTTGAGCTCATTTGTCCCTTGTGCTTTTCTTTTGACGCCCCCTCATATCTCCCATAAAATATTCCATGACCCAACTCATGGACCCTTCTCCTAAATCACACCCCTTCCAAGTGCAAGGATCGACAATGGCATGTTAGCTAAAGGAACATGCAACATTTCTTCTTCTACTAACAAAATATTAATCCACAAAGGGATTTCTCACAAAAATCTTCCTTGAGCTCCTCCTTTAAATATTGCTTCAACCTTGGAAAAAGATTGACAGTTCTTTGCAACAAACTTGATAATATAACCTTCTAAAGTAGTATGTAGCCAGAAATCCACAACATGAGAGATCTGATGATGTAACCGGTGAAGAGCCGCTAAACCCTCAATGGTCTAGTGATATCTGCTTTTAGCTAGATCTTTGTATTCCATAGCTTCTTGCAACCGATCTAACCATTGAAATACCTCTTCAAGAAATATGATCCAAAATATCTCATACTGGTGAATCGTAAGCTCCGAATAGAAGACAATGCTCTTCACAACCCCAAAACTTTTGTGCCACAACTTAGATTCTTGTTGTATAAACACTTTGCACATTCTTTCCCACAAATTCTCAACATCCGATTTGAAGATCCAATGAGGCATGCTTTAGAAACTCACTTTAAAGCTCAGGTCTCGACAATTGAACCATTTGTTGGTGCAAAAATTGAGACCAGGGTTCTCAGAGGTTGTCAACAAAAGATACCACTATAGTCTAGGAGCACTGGCATATTCATCCTTCCACAAGGGAAGGATGTCTCACCCAAACCGCATCTGAGACATGTGTGTGGTGAAGTGAATCAAAGAGAACATGTCATTCGTAGATAGTGATTAAACAATAAATACACTTGAAAACGGTAATTGCGCAGCATATAAACCAAAGTTCCATACACAATATAATAAAATTTTAGGGCCCAAAAAATTCTTTAAATTATCTGCGTCTTAGAATTGTCATACAATAAGTACACCTCTCATACCATGGCTTATGCAGGGGAATCTATTCCTATATATCCCCTATGAATTTTATCCTACTGCACAAGGACATTATCATCTCCAAAACCCATTACAATAGTATCATGATAGTCAGAATTGGATCCCAACCCAAACAAAAACAAAACCTGAGTATCTCTCTTGCACACTCATTCATCAACTTTGTTAGCCTCTGTAATCTTGTAACCTTTTTCCTCGTCACATTGGCTCCCTCTTTATATCTTTCTCCTGGCCGCTTCTTGGACTTCTTGTTCCACTACTTTTCTGGCCTTTTTCCATTGGCATCCGATGCTTTTGTCACTTTTCTAACTACTTGTCTAGCTAGCGCATGGTGCTTTCTACGCTACTGTTATAATTTTAGTTAGATTTTAACTGTTCTAATTGATTTCTGCTACTGTCCCTTCTCCAGCTGGTCATCCAACACTTTCTTCAAAAATTTAGAATTTCCGCAAAAACTGATACTTCTCAAAAACGAAGGGCCCAACAATGAGCATTAGAAATATTACAATGGATCAACATTGAACCAAAAAACAAAGTTGTATGGAGGCACATGGAGCACTAAAAGAAATGCATAAAGATATCAAAGTAGCACAATGAAGACATTGAACCCAAGAAGGAACAAAAATCGAGATCAAGAAGGAAATGCCATAGTTGGACCCCATGTCCATACTTCTCTAGGATGAATGGATGTTCATGCATAATACACAGTTAATGGTCATGCCCAACTAGCTAAGTCATACTATTATTGTGCACAACCAAAAAATTTGAGTGATATGGTATGCTAAAACGGAAAAAAAGTCTATCCTAATGACAAATGATGTTATAAAAACATTCAAATGTTGGAATTGCTAAAATGTCTATTCAACACCAACACACACTTTCAATTGAATGCTTTTTTAAATATACAAAATTATTTAATGATCATTATTGTTAGATAATGGTGAGGCTTTAGTTATATTGTCATATACAAGTGCTCTATTTCAAAACCTTTTAATGATTTCATATACGATGGAAAGTTATATATTTAGTTTGATTAGTATTAATATTCTATTCACATGACCATACTTATATTTACATTGACACCCTTTCACTCACAATAGTCGGTCGGAAAGTCGATATTGACCAATCACCTTTGCTTATGAATGTCACATACGTCATATTAAAGCTTTCATACATGGTTTTTCCTTTTCAAATTATTGAAAATCAAAAGTTTATTTAATGATTTTGCATGTTGCCTACGTCAAAAGGGGACCATACCCTTATGGTCGACGACGATTAGTTGCGTATCTTCATATCATTAGGGTATCATAGTGAGATAAATGATTAAATCCCATGAAAAATATCTTTACATATTATAAATCCTTTTTATTAAAAAAAAAGTTTATTTTAAAAGCACAAAACATTCTATATTATTTTATTAATATTATACATCTTTTCGCTCATAAATATATGCGATTGATATTCTATAATGTTTCAATAAAATAACCATTTCTTTATTTAATGTTATTTACACTTGGTTTGAATATGAAGTGTTAACTATTAAATCAAATCAGGATGCATATAGAAAGACCACCCTTATCTTTGTTGAAATGCTTGTACACCAAATTAGTTATTGAGGAGCGAGTCACCATCCAACTTCAAGAATTTATGATTGATTTCACTCACAAGTAAGACCATAATAAAATAACCATTTCTTTATTTAATGTTATTTACACTTGGTTTGAATATGAAGTGTTAACTATTAAATCAAAATGCATATAGAAAGACCACCCTTATCTTTGTTGAAATGCTTGTACACCAAATTAGTTATTGAGGAGCGAGTCACCATCCAACTTCAAGAATTTATGATTGATTTCACTCACAAGTAAGACCATAATTTCATCGAGGCAATGAAATGTTTATAATGATTCATATTTTTCTCTCAACCTAATCCACAATGTCTAAGAATACTCACCAATGATACATTTATTATAAAAACCCTTTTATCAAGAAAAATCCTCCAACCATATCCATAATTCAATATGAGACTTCTTCCCATTTCCAAACACAATCTATCATTCAATATGGGACTTCTTCCCCATTTCCAAACACAACATAAAGGAAGGTGTCTTCTTTCTCTTGTCAATAGTCCCTTAGTAACCCCCTACCTTTAGTTTCCACTGAGGTAAGAAGAATTTGATATATTGAATGTTCATTAGGAGTATCAGAGTCATATACCATTGGCCTAATCAAGATAAGCCCATGTTGTAGATTTAGAGTCTCCTCTAGACATTGTAGAGATTTAAGCCATAGTTCTCCCTTCTAAACCAATCTATTTTCCTCTCTAATCGACAACAACAACAAAAAATACCTATAACCTCAAGATCTTTTTAACCTCATCATAATGGGATTCTTTTACAATTTGCAAGCATGGTAGAAATGTATCTAAACAAGTTATTCCTTAACAAAGAAGAGAAAGGTATCATGCCATGGATGGAAAATTGGAAATTAATAAGATAGTGATTATTAAGCTTATAAACAAAATGCATATGACATACTAAGCTTATATCCCTATCCCAAGATGGATAGGGATATATCTAAAATGACACCTCATGTAAATAGAGTATAAAGCATGAATTCCATTATAATATTATTATTCTTTGATCTCACTCTTTTACCATATTATGATATTATTTAGTCTTTTATTTATCCTTAACAACTTTTTGGTGGATACTATATTATTATATTTTTTATTACACATATATTTATGTAATGTAATTACTTAAAGGTAGTATTATGATAGTGGTACTTGAAAAGATAGGTTTCACACCCTAATTCTAGTTCACAAAATTGGTTGACAACCATTCATTAATATGCTCTTTGTCTTGTGTACACACTAGGAAAATATACAATATATTTTACGTTTATACAAATACAAGATCACCATAACTCAATGCATATGGATGGTCATACATATAATAAATCACATCATCACAAAATGGTTTGTGTATCATTTGATATTATATAATCTAAAGTTAAAACTGAGATATTGTGTGGATCATGATTAATTGAATTTTAATTCTCGAACATGACATTGAAAAAATTCCAATATTATTTCTAATTGGTTGTTTTGAAGGCTCATCCATGTATGGTTATGAAAACTCATGGATGGATTGTTGTTATGACTCATTGATGTATTCTTGTGGTGACTCCTTGATGCATTGTTGTGAACACTCGCCAATAGATTATGAAGTCCTATCAATCATTTGTTTTAAAAAACATTGATAATTTGCATGTATGAATATATTTTTCAAATGACTTAAAACATCCATGTATGGTTATGAAAAATCATGGATGGATTGTTGTTATGACTCATTGATGTATTCTTGTGGTGACTCTTGATGCATTGTTGTGAACACTCACCAATAGATTATGAAGACCTATCAATTATTTGTTTTAAAAAACATTAATAATTTGCATGTATGAATATATTTTTCAAATGACTTAAAACATTGATAATTTGCATGTATGAATATCTTTTTCAAATGACCCTAATACTTCATGTTCCCTTACATCTCTATTTACCTTGCTTAGTTTTCTTGATCCCAAAATTTACTTAACTCCCTTACATCTCTATTTCTACTCCTATGGTTTCTGGATCCCACTTAACTCCATTTATTTGACTTCATTTTCATTTCATTTCATTCATAAGGGAAAATAGACACTATGAGTTTCTCTCATATATATATATATATATATATATATATATATATATATATATATATATATATATATGAATGTAGAGAGACCTAAGCTCATGAACAATTCTCTTATCTCCCATTATCCTTGCAAGTAGTGTACACTTTTATTTTGTCAATTGAAAAAGAAGAACCTATTAATAAAGTGATAAAATATGTTTCGATGTAAAATTTAGCATTTTCAAAAGGTTTTGAATTATTATTTGATCTACAAAAAAAATATAAAAACTAAACAAGTAACACTCAAATTACTACCCAAATGTGGTGTTATTCAATAGGACAAGGACTTTACCAATGTGCACTAAGGTGTGTAGTCTATATGCAAGTGCACATGTGAGATATGGGGTTATGGAGGAGAAGGAGGATGAGGGATATCATCATAGAACAAGCCCATCCATCCTATAATTTCATTATAATGACCACCTCATGTGCCATCATGGAATAAATAGGGCTTTGGTTCTTCTATCCTTCTCTAATTGTAGAAGCAAAGGGTCAATGGAATATGACAAGGCATCTAGAAGTAGTAGTGGTGATGGTCTCTTCTCTTGGCTCAACTCCCCTAGCTCAAATTCAAACTTTCTAGTTAACATTTTGGTTCTACATTCTTTGTTATATGTTTAATCCCTCCCTTGTTTTGTAGTTTATGCTTCACATCCACAACTAGATGAGATTGTGAATGATACAATGGTTTTCTTTGTGGGGTGGGAGAATTCCTCCTAGGTATTGGACCTCTCATATTATTTGTTAATCCTTACCTTTTCCCATTTTCAATACCCCTTGCATCTGTTGCCCCTATCATCATGTTGCATTCAACTATGTCGGAAATGGATAATGAGATGGGTCCAAAGTCTAGAAAAAGAGGGATCCAATGGGGATCCAAGAAAAATTCCACCCCTTAGAAACTTCTTTGATGCATAACCAAATCCTAGAATGATTCCATGAAGATAGCCAGTGATTACCTCAAAACAATATCCTCTAAAGTAAAGAAAGAAACGACCCATATGCAGAACTTGATTCTGAAGAAAAGAAAGAATCTTTCTAAAGACAAAATTGAGGTTCAATTTGAGGTTTGGATTCCTGAAATGGGTTTCTTTCGTATAAGGGATACCACCCCAATAGCTTCCTCAATGCATAACAAAATCCAAGAATGATTTGATGAATATATCTAGTGATTACTGCAAACAATTTTCCTCTGAAGTGAAGGAAGAAATGGCCCAGAGGCATAACTCAGTTCTGAAGAAAAGAAAGATTCTTTCTAAAGAAAAATTTAAGTTAAATTTGAGGGTTGGATTCCCTAAATGGGTTTCTCTCATATAAGGGATACCAAAATCTTCAGGCTCATTGAAATCTATTGGCTAAGCAAATCCTTTATAGCCCAAAATTGTGGAGGAAAAATGACAACAACAATAAGACATCCTCCACAAATTAGACCTAATGAACAAGAAATTTGAAGTAGTATTTAGAGCTGACTTTGTTATTGACGTCATAGTTTTCATCCCCTAAAACAATGACATTCACCTTCTAGAAACAACTAAACATACTCAAGGTTTGGAAGGCATATTGTCCAACCATATTCTCATTGATGAAGACATGTTATAGGAAGACATACAAAATGGCTAGAAGTAGGCACATAGTCTCATAGGCTACCAATCCGATTATATTTTGTTATGAATTCTATATTGACTAAAATTAATAGTCTCTTATGTTTTTTTTTCATCTCTTAGAATCCTATTAGTGCTATATAGGATTTATTGTTTCCAAGTATCTAAAAGTTAAAATGCTTGTCTAGACATCAAATACTATTTTTTTTCTCTAATTTCTTGTGCTCCTAGTTTTCCATGTGGAAGGCCATAGATAATTATGGTTGTAATATTTTTTGTAAAATATTACTATAAAGACTGACTAACTTATAAAAATAAAAATAAAACTTTATTTGTTTTGTTTTATTAATTATTAATGTTAAAAAAAAATTTAAAACATGGTAAATCATTTTTTTTTAAATAATGTAATAATTCAATTAAATATATTTTTTTATTTTCCTTGAAAATTATTTAATTAACATGTGAATTATTTTAAAAAAAAATTCATCAATAATAATAAAAAAATAGTATTTCTCTATTAGTTAAGCCGACAAATTTCTTCACCAATAATTATAATGAGAATTACTTCTCTATTGGAAATATTAAACTCACACATCAAGATTTCACTTTTACCATTTTTAACTTTCCTAAGTAAAAATACATATGTTTTCAACTTTCATAAATGTAAACTTCTACAATTTTCACACATCTTTTATTGGATTTTGCAATTGACAATAAATCTAATTTTGTTTTTACAATTTTTTTATTTATTTCATATATATATATAGTTTGAGTGGGTCTAATGATTAAGAACATGTGTTTCTTCATAAGAGATCACAAGTTTAAATCTAAAGGATAAGATATATATACTTTTCTAATTTTAACGTGAAAAAGATATCATACACCAATTTAATGTTTAGCTTGATCATAACCTTAGAGTTAAATTATTATTATTATTATAATATCAAAATATTGTATTTATAAATAAAAAATTATACATTATATTATTTTTGTATTTTTTTTAATTTATTTTTTATTTAGTTA
Organism: Picea sitchensis; assembly: GCA_010110895.2. Taxonomy (NCBI): domain Eukaryota; kingdom Viridiplantae; phylum Streptophyta; class Pinopsida; order Pinales; family Pinaceae; genus Picea; species Picea sitchensis. Next base: position 157,576 of record SNQJ01S0019752.1, read on the forward strand.
GTTTTGTAATTAAAAAAATATTAAATACAAATTTGGTTGATTTATTTTATTATTTTAATTAAAAATAAAATCAAATAAATATAATAATATTAAAAAAACAAAATAAAGTGAATATCAATACCCTTTATAAAAATTGGAAAAAAAGTGAACACCAATACCATGTATGTAAACTATGTTCACAAGAATAATTTTTTTGTGTGTAAACTATGTTCATTAAAAAAAAATACAAGAATAAAAAAGTTATTGCATACTCAATATACTATTATAATTTTACATAATTTTGAAACACATAGTATGGATTAAAAAAATAAAAATGGAGTTGTTAAGTTATAATAATAAAAAATTTGTTCATTAACAAGTATTATGTAAATGGAAAGAAATATGTAAAGAGGTTTTAAGTTCCATTTTCACCTCCATTTACTTGTACTCCATGCTTAGAGTTGTGTAACGCACCTGAGATTATAGTGGTAGCTAACTTATCATGAGTACGAGAACAGCGTAAAAAACAACGAGTTAACCAAGAATCGTAGATTCCCCAGTATAATAATAATAATAATAATAAATTTAAAAATATAAATGAAAAATAAAAAATGAAGTTGTTAAATTATAATAATAATAAAAAATAAGAATATAAATGAAAAGGTAAAGAATGTGTTATGAATTAAAAAAATAAAAATGGAGTTGTTAAGATATAATAATAAAAAATTTAAGAATATAAATAAAAAGGTAAAAATGGAGTTGTTAAGTTATAATAATAAAAAAATTTAAGCATATTAATGAAAAGGTAAAGAATGTGTTTTACAATTTTCTTTTGGTTATAAATTGAAATTTTCAACATGCATATACATATATGTTTAAGTTTTATAGTTTCATGGTCACGAACCAATAGAAAATATAGCATATATTTATAGGTTGATTAAAAATATCATAATACAATGATAAACAAATAAAATAACATATATTTAAGAGTTGATTAAAAATATCATAATACAATAATGAAATTAGGATTAGAGGAGTGGCTAGAGGGATTTGTTCTCTTATACATAGATGCGATTTGGTCTTTTTTATCATGTTTTTTTTTCTAGTAGAAAATTTGCTCAAAATTATTTTAAGAGTATAATTTTTTTTACATCTTCATGTTCATTACAAAGATCCGATAAGTGTAACTATACAGGAAATAGCTTCATTACATTTCACCATGGATCTATGTTTTTAGAAGAAAGAAACCAAAACCATAATATATGTCAATATATAACATACTCATACTAATATTCATATGAAAATGAGTCCATAATAATAATAATAATATGCATGTTCAATACTGACAATTGGGAGATGTCAGAAAAGGTTGAGATGTGATAAGGGCCGCACAGCCCCATTTTCCCACTTGAAATAAAATATTTTGCCTTTTGGTTCATAGATAGCTTGTTTAGATAATTGATCTGTCTCCTTGTTAAATTCCCTGAAAATGTGTTGAAAGCTAATTTCTTGAAAATATTTTATTAATTCCTTTGTTCTGAGCTTCTGACATTCAATGGCGGTAGCTTGTAGTCTTCCTCTATTGTTTATTCAATCAATGATTACATTTGAGTCCCCCAAAACCTGTAGCTTTTGTAGATACAAATGAGTAGCAAGAGTGAGAGTATCCGAGACTCCCAAAAGTTCTGCCTTAGTATTGGTTCCATCCCTGCAGTTGATAAAACATCTATATACAATAGATTCTAGTGTTTTGATAACACCACCAGCTCCGCACTGCTTGCCACCTGAAAGTGCAGCCCCATCAAAACATGTAATAGAGGTACCCACTTGTTGAGTGATCGAGCAAGTTCTTAATGGGATGAATTTTTGAGATGATGGATGCCTATTGAGAGATTTTAGAGTCTTGTAGACCACAAAAAGTATTGAAGGAGAAGCATTCTCGAAAACAACTTTATTTCTCTCTAACCAAATATAACAGCAAGTAAGGGCACCAATAGTTGGAGAGACAGATTTGTTCTTTGTCCAAGAAAAAAAACACTCAAATAGTGAAGTCCCTTCCCAATTTTTTTTAGCTTCGGGCTTGATTTTAATCTTTCCCAGACTAATTTGGTGAAGGTGCACTGAATGAAAAGATGGATAATTTCTTTGGTACTTTGTTTGCACAAAAGACATAGGCTTGGGCCCTCCTTGCCTTTTTTTTGAAGAATATCCCAAGATAAAATTTTGTTTTCAGTTGTCATCCAAATGAATAACTTGATCTTAAGTTGTAAGTCCCATTTCCAAATATTTAACCTCCAACCACCACAGGTCGGGTACCTCTGTGTAGATATACAAGATGAATAAATATTTTTAACCGTTAAGGTCCCTGATGAATGCCCCCCAGTCCATATCAGTGCATATGTTGTATCTTGGATCATGATTCCCCACACCTACAAGCACTTTATGAAAACAATCACATTCATTTTCCAAGTCACTTGTAATACCCAGCTCCTCGTTGCAGATCCAGTTTTTCGAGTATGTAAAGTGGTCGTGGGATCCTTTTGCTTGAGCAAGGACTATGATTTTTTTTCTGTCTTAAAAGTGTGATAAGAGCAGGTGAGAGCATGGAGTTGTCTCCCAATCCTAAAATTTTGTCTCTACCAATGGAAATAAGGTGGTTCAAACTTGGTATCCATCTAAGCCAATGAGTGATCACATGGACTGACTTTATAAGACTATTCCGTATCCTTGATGCGGATGTCTGTTTGTAGGAGGCCAACCTAAACCAATTGGTGACTATTGTATTGGGTAGATATTATCCTTTATGACATTATTCCAAATTCCATCATGTGTCAGAACACGCCAGAGAGTGTTTATAGTCAAGGCAGTATTGAATTGAAATAAATTACAAAACCCCAACCCCCACACTTCTTTGGTCTAGAAAGTAAATCTCACCTACAAACATGATAATGTTGAGTTTCTTTGTGACCATTCTAGAGAAAGTTAAACATAAGTTTTCAAATCTTGTTTAATATAGAGCGAGGGATGGTCTCCATAGACATCTAATATATGGGCTGACTCTCCAAAACTAACTTTAATAAAATATATCTTCCACCCAAGGATAACCACCTATTGCACCATAATCCAATCTTTTTTTCCATTTTGGCCAACAACCAATTCCAATCATCATCCCTGTACACCTGAGTCTTTAGAAAATATCCAAGATATTTGAAACTGATTGAAAGATCAGAAAAGGTATAAGGGAGAAAATACTTGAAATGTATGAGGTCCACTTCAGTTAAACCCTCAAAATGTACTTTTGTTTTAGAATCATTAACCTGGAGTCCTGATTCTTTACATAATAACTAAATGATTTTGTCAATTTCCAACCATTCTTGTAGTGTAACCTTGGTCATGATTAGAACATCGTCCACAAAAAATAAGTGGAGAATTTTAATCATTATGGACAACTTTATACATGTTAATTTGTCTTCCCCTTTGCTTTATTTTAATAAAAGACTGAGGCCTTCCATTACCAGGATAAATAATAAGGGAGATAATGGAAAGCCTTGGTGTATTCCTCTGCCGATTCTAAAGAAATATGTAGCCTCACCATTAAGTAACACTGCATAAGAAGAGGAATTTACACAACTCATAATCCACTTGGTCATTTGGAGACCGAAACCCACTTGCAATAAAATCATCCTTAAAAAATCCCAATCAATATAGTCATATGCTTTCTGCAGATCCAATTTCAATACAAGTGACTTTAATTTCTTTCTTTTTATGCTATGAAGACTCTCATGTGTTGTTCCTATAGCATCTTGTATCT